>JAYRBW010061232.1:0-10436 GCA_036023295.1 Invenusta paracnida | reverse complement strand
TTAATTTAATCAAAATATTTAATACTACTTTTTCCTTACGCATTTACATCAAATTTATTAAAATAAAACGATTTTTTTATATACCACGATTTACAGCGCGATGTATATGCAATCGATAAGAGTGAACACTCTTCGATAAGAGTGAACACTCTTTTTAAATCATTATTCTATGCCTAAAATAATCTATTGTTTTATTAATACTGTATGTAAGTACCTGTAAATACTCGATTTTTAACAATAGTTATATTTATAGCCAAAATGCTCCGTGCTGTAGTTTAGTAAAGGTAGGTTTAGATAAACGATAGAAGTCTATGGTACCTAATGATAATTTAGCGCATTGTATATAGAGTTGGTGTTATACCGAAGAAAATCATATAGATTCAGTTAATCTTTTATGAGGTTTTCTCATTGCAAGTAATTATAATCACCTAATGTAAAAAATACTGTAACACTATTTTAAATTGAAAATTTTAAACTCTACAATTTCTACTCAGAATATAGAAGTTTTCTTGAAGCAATACCAATTATATTAAGTTGTTAAGAAAATTCCAGGGCTGGTATTAGAATGATACATAGGTACTTCACTGCTTTTTAGTTAGTTTGTGCTATAGTAGTTGATACAATAAACAACTTAAACAAATTTAAATATAGAGCGAGTTTTTCCAATATTTTGATGACAATAAATTGAATAAATAACTTTATTTTTAACTGCCCGGAATATTCTAAACAACCTAGTATAAGCTGAAATTGTTTCAAACACAATAAATATCGATAAATTCAGTGTCTAACCTGCTAAATGAAGAACAGTGGAAATAAGTGATTAAATAAACAGTGTAAAATGGAAATAAGTAAAACAATTATAAAAATAGGTAATATTTTCTTGCTTTACAACAAATAATAAATAAGATATGCATGGGTGAATTTGAAATTATAATCTTGTCTACATAAATACATAGTATAGATGTCTAAGAAATGTATAAGATTAATTATGAAGGAAAACATTAATATTATTGTATTGTACTAATATTGTAATACTAATATTATAAATAATTACGAGGAAATAATATGTCATTAATACAATTATGAAAAATACAATGCAATGGTAGCATACAGAGTAACTTAATATAACAGAATGTTAATTATTACTTAAATAAAATGATTTGATAACTAAAGAGAGTTTCTTATTTTTTCTGGTTATGCAAGTGACAATGATTTCGAAAACAATATCAGTAATCCAATAATTTTACCGTAATTTTGATTTCTTAAAAACAAAGATATCCTACTAAATACTACTATAGAAATAAACTTAAATCATACCTAAAAGTAGGTACAGAGGGAAAAATCTAAAAAGATTATTGACAAAAATGAATGAATGAATGAATGAATGAATATTGTACTTGTTAATTCGGGAAATATATTTTGAAAAGAGAAACAATCCGTTTTTTAATAAGTTCTTTTTAATAGTATTACTATATGTTGTAATGTACCGAGTGGTTTCAACAATGGTGGTTATAATATTTTAGCGATTTTTACAAAAAATTCATAAAGCTATGCCTTGTAACCTATAGAAACTTAAGGAGTTATAGTTAACACCATGCATGCGTAGGCCTGATATATTTTAAGAGTGGTAAGAAATATCAATTGGCGTTATTTGAATGTTGTATAGCAATATACAAAGGCAGCAGCAGCAGCTGGCTGTTTATTTTGTAGCTATAATTCACACAGGAAGAATGAGTTGCGGAGGAGGTCGGAGCAAAGTATTATTATTTTCAGAGAAAATTTAGCGTCTAAATTAGCTTTTCGAATCTAAAATAGATCAAATCTCCCTATCCCGTAGCTTCAGCGAAGCGCCTTTCTCTCCGTCAGACATTGATGTTATATAAAATGTTAAAGAGAAAAAGAGAAGATAGAATGGGAGCAAGGCAAGGCAGAAGGAGTGGGTGGATCGGCAGTAAACTCCTCTTGCCTCTTGCTTTGAGGTGGAACCTAGCATTATCGACTGATGCAAGTCGTCGATGAATTTTGTCTCTTCAAGGCAGATTGGCTTAGAGTAAGTAGTACCCTTCTTTCCCCTTTTCTCTCGCTTCATCATCACCCCCGACAAATCCAATTCGCAGCTGGGGTAGAAATGGAGTAAAAATCATCCAAATGGAAGGGTAGAATGAATATTTCTTTTCAGCTCTTTCTATATAACTATATGTATAAAAGCTCTTCTTTAATTTCAGCTGTTTGTTATGCGTACGAGCGCGCTGACAGTCAGACGATGAGATCAATACATACTGAAGGTTACCAAGTCACGAAAAAGAGCAAATGAGAGCTATAGTCGTATAATATATTTCATATAGCACAAGATATATAAACCACATGACAATTTATTATTATTATCAACCTCCAAACGTTTTTCTTCCTGTATTCTACTAACTGAGAGTAGTATATGCATAATATATATATATATATGTATAAAACACTTTTTAGCATCAATGTTTATCTATTCCATATTATTATACATACGGAATTATATGATAGGATAAATAACGGAAACAACTTTATGCAATAATTATACTAAAAATACTAATTACGGGTTAAATAAATTAAAAATACAGACGGTAGGTACATTAAAAAAAAACAGTATTAGTTAAATGAATGTAAGGTCATAAACATTAAAGTTAAAGCTTTTTACAAGACATATTCATTTTATCTATGATCAAATCGGAAAAGCTGAGAGCCTTAGCGGAAAGACGATTGCACGCACAGTATAATAATATATTATAAACGTGAGCAGGCCTGTATACTACCAATTGTGAAAATGAAAAACCTTCACAATGAATGTGCAGAAAGATTACGGCACACAAGTAGCACAAAAAACACGATAGCTAGTTACGCCCACAGAACCCACGTTAATTGAGAGAAAAGAACCCACCTTAGCTTGACCGGTGTGTCCAGGCAGCCAGCATCACAGACATAATAGACGGGTGGCGGTTTCTTGCTGGACTCTTGATTAGCACCAACATCGGCGTGTACGAGCATGTAAGCACGATTATCGGTATCCAGGTGTACCTCTACCTGTATCCACGCGGACTGGGAGCCACGATAGCGTAAGCGGCGGAAGACAAGCTCCCGGTGGAGATCACTTGGTAGCATACCAAACTCGAGATGTTCGCCCGAGTGGGAGAAGGATCCGGCACTCAACAGTACAGCCTAGAGAGGAAGAGTTAACAGACTTTCGAAATTAATTGAATTTATCTTAATTAAAATTATTCTTTTTCTCAAAATGGAAATGCACAATTTAAAATATATATATATATATCAATTTATAGAATACAAATGAATGTGTTCACATTCAGAGTTAACACCGGTATGAGTGTAAGTTTGGGTATTAACACTTTCATAAAATGAAAATTCACCTTGCTTGGTCAGTTTAAAAAATCTAGCACTCATTTGTTTTTTATTATTACGTCAGGTTTTCCGACATTCTTCAACTTCAATCTCCGAGACTTAACTCTAGCAATGAAAACCATGGACTAACGCAATAAATGTAACAAAATGTAACAAAATAAATAGGCATTCCGGTTTTAAAGCAATTTAAAATTAAATAACTTTAGTACGCAGTGTTAACACGCAGCCAGGTGCTAAAAGCGGAGAGTTAATACTAACATATATATACTTAACTGATGTGACAGCCCCCATTTAAGTAAACTATTGATATCAATATTGACACTTTAATGAAACTAGAAAGCAAGGATCAATTACACAACAAATGAATGAAATTAAAAATATACCAATACTATATTTGGCATTTTTCATAAAATAAAATGTATCTACCAAAAACAAATTCTGTCTAACTTTAAATGTACAAGAATTATATTAAAAAACTTTATTTTAGTGAAATCAATATAGGAAGAGAGACTATTAAAGACTAATAAAATTAGAATGTATAGAAATTAAAATTAACAAACCAAATATTAAGTGAGCGTGAACTGGTATTAAAAATAAAGGTTATCATTTTATTTTGACTATACAACCAAAAATAAAACCAAAATAAATAAAATCATCCCAGAAAAGATTATTAAGATTCTATACTACCTTTTATAATCCATATTAATAAAGTATAAATTAAAACTATTAAGCAAAATATTTATAAATTAATATTTTTTCATTAAACTCCTAGCAGTAGCTTACAATCCAGATACGCTCCATCGATAATTAATTCGTATGTTAACGTAACAAAATTTGAATATAATTATATAGCATATAGAAAAGTATAATAAGAACAATTCTCATTCAGTTCGAATGTTTAAAATATTTTGATTGTATATACAATGATCTATGTTACGTTTAAAAGTTTTGTTTGTCCACTCTATAATAGTTCGCGTGATGCCAATTTAATGGCTTAACGGTTTGAAAGTCTATTTTTTCAGTACAAATAATATACAGAACTTCGACGGTCAAAATATGTGTTGAACGCTTAGATTCTAATCCAAATGACGCAGATTCTACACTCCACATGTTATTAGATACAATAATACTGTATACAGTTTGATATTTATTCATGTCAATAATAATAGTGAAATAAATAAAAATAATATTATTATTTTTCTGATGTTTTTTCATTTAATACATTATGCATAATATGTTATTTGAGATAGTCGCGGAAACATGAAAAATGAGTGATAACTTAATTGAATGAATATTAATTTAGGCAAAAAAATTTATAAAAAAATTAAATACAAAAAACCCCCTAAAATATAATAATTAGATAATAAGATTAAAAATAATGCAAACTACATAATATTATCGGAACACAAAATGCAAAGTATTCTTGAAATCTCATCGATGAGAGAGGAATAGTTCTAATTATATATAAATTACTGTGTGTACTGCGATACAATTAATATTCAATGACATTTCACGGTAAAAATTATTGAACATAAATAAACAATATTAATATTTTAGAAGTATCATTAAAATTTTAATTCACTATATACACCACACCTGTTCGGAACACATCTAAATTATTACAAAGAAGATTCCGCGATTACAATAGTAAATTAATTAATACTGAACGTCTATATAAAGAATATTCAGTGTCTTATTAAATATATTGAATCCTAGTTTAACATCGTTATCTTTATAACTATAATAAAATTTCCTTTTACTTATGTAGACTCGAAACAAATTATTCTAATCATTGAACGCGCATATAATATCATGATCCGATAGTACAGAAAAATAAGCATAGTGTTTCATATTTTTATTAAACGTTGAAATATTTACTAAATCAACCGTGTATTAATATTCACTTTATACCAGAAGCACTGCAGAAGGTTCACGAAACTCTAACAAATGTCGATCACAAAATTACGTAACAAGATAAAAGATGAAAATTAGTAGAATAGAGCGACAGCTAAATATAGAAAACATATTTGACCGACATTATATACAATCGTAGTGATTTAACTGTCCGAAAAATACGAATATTGTTTATATTGAGTACAAATTCATACTAGCAGTGCTACAAAGCAAATGTAAGCTAAATTAATGATAACAATCTTAGCTAGAATTATTACTAATTCACATTTTTAAAGAATGACATTATATTTGACTATATATACGCACACTATAATTCAGTAAACCTATGTATGTTGAATGATTCTCTATGTACTATACTGTAAGTAAACGTATTGCAAGAATAGCGAGATTTTACAGAACGAAATGAAGACTTTTCTGTAATTTACATGCTGCAATAGGTAGTTTCTATAATGCCTAGACGATCAATCAGCTTGACATACAGTTAGTTCACAGCACGAAAACTGAATACGCTACACATGTAGATACTGGGGCAGACAAACTTGGTTAGAAAGAACTAAATATTGCAGTATACACCAGACAAGGACTTTTATAGATACAAATCGAGTCCTATATGCACATCGAACCAACAAATAATACACACTATCATAAATAGGACCCAGAATTATTACGATCGGAAGATAAACTAGTTGCTGTAGTTATTTAGGAGATATAGGTAACCAACTAAGGCAGAAATACTGGCACTAACAATAAGCATGATAAACTAAGAAAAAGGTCACGACTTTTTGGGAAGCAATATTTGACAATATTTCATCTTCAAACTACGGATGGGGCAATGCTGAGAATTTAAAAAAGGAAGGATGTATGTACACATATTTATTTTTTAACGTCGGTTCTATAGAACGTTTTTAAATAATTGGATTTTAATAGTAATTTAGTTATAGAAATTAATAATAGACAGTTATTCAATAACATTAAGGTTTATAAGTTGCACCTTATAACTTTATGTATGTCTATTTAAGTTGTTTTGGGTCACTGAGTTGCGTAAAAGTCTACGCAATATCAGTTCGATTGACTGATAATCAAAGAATCTCTTGTGTAGGTAAATACCGAGGAAATGACTGTCAAAGTACTTCAAACCATAGTGCAGAGAAATAACTTGCGAACAAAATTCATCAGCAAAAATTAATAGAAAATCGTTTCAATCGTCAAAAACTAATACGGTCAGAGAAAAAACAATAAATGCTTAACACGTTACATTACACTATATTATCAGCCCCCGTATTTGCTTCTTAATATGAAATGAGACATGGGACCATGATTTGTGACTTTGAACTGATTTATATGTGTATGTTTAATTTTATGTAAGCATTTTGTATGATGTAAAAACAAGATTAAGTCTTACTTGAACATTTTTTTCTTAATATATTTGAACTAATATTATATATACACAACAATGATAACTTTTTAATGCTAGAATAAGCTATAGATAACAAGTTAATGTCCGAAAATATTTTAAATTAATTAAGGAAGCTGATAAACAAAGGAATTTAAACCAATATTACATATAAATTTGGTAACTTTCTATGCTAGAAGAATTTATAATAACAAATTAAAGTCGGGAAATATTAAATCAACAAAAAATCTGATAAACAAAGAACTTATTTTTAGTAATATACCAACATAATTAACAAATTAAGGAAAATTAAAATACGTAATATTTAATCATGCTTTATACTTGCTACTATATAAAAGAAGAAAATAATAACTTGAGCGGAATTAAAGTTACACATGCATTTTAAGTCTCGTGTCAGTAAACGTGTTTAGAAATATTTTATATCTGCGCGCGGCTATATTACAATAAATATTATTATAAAAAAAAACGCCAACAAAATTATAGAAATATGTCTAGTATGGTAAAATTGACAAAATAATGAAAAAAACTACTAAATTCACTGATATAAAGGATTTTTCATACTGTATTTCATCCTATTAAGGATAATTGAGATAATTAATAATTTGTTGTAAAAAATGCCTGCGTTTAATTTTTAAACTGAAATTCTAGTCATAGCAATTAAGATCAACAAACCTGCAAGACACCATCAGCACCCGCATCTATCATTTTTCCACAGCCCTTCTTCTCTAAAGTTATAAGCCAAGTCACGACCAGCTGTAGTAGGCTCCGTTCGTCGCTCACTTTCTGCCAGAGGTTTGGAACATGTCTGCAACATGCACAGGTGTTTGGAGAAGTTGGTTTAGAAACAGTAGTATTAATGATTAATTTATGCACAGAATAAAAGATAGAAACTACGTTTGGATCGTATCTCAGAATAAAGCATTATCAAAGCACAAAAAAAGTTCTTAGTACAAATATGAGTAATACCTATAACAAGTTTTGTTAATAAAAGTAATTTTTAAAGATATAATATAATTGCTTGTATTTTTTATAAAGAAATTTGAATATTGAAGTAGAATATTGCATTAACGACGATGTTTTAAAAATTTTATGAACACATTTTTAAAGATTTCAAATAATTATTTAAAGTTTTAAAATAATTACAAAAATTCAAATAAATATATTTATAATTATTTTTTACAAATTTCCATCGAAACTTACTTAATGCACGCATAATAGCATATAAATCCAGCTTAATAATTGTACGTATTTCAATATTTTTATTATACGTATTATAAAAAGAAATATAAGACAGTAAATATATTTTTTAAATGAGTGAATTTCTAAGTAATTACATAGTAATGAATAAATATATTAACAGGAATAATCTAAAATAAAACAAATAAATTGAAAAAATATGGACTGAAACACCATAAAAAGTAAACTTATTTTCAAATGCAAGATGAATCTATAGAAAAACATATATTAATAAAGTAAATATATTTCATATAAAAGCAAGAACAGTTAACATTTAACTCAGTAAATTAAATCTTATAAAAAATCTTTGCAACAATATTTGACGTAAAATAATAAGTACATTTATAAGAATAAATTACAAATCAATAGTTTTAGGCGTCAGACTTATAAATATATATTATGTACAATGAATGGCACGTGAGGAAATATGTGAGGTAATGCTATAAATAGACGTTGCACAATGAATCATCCATACCATATAAAGCTTAGTTTACAAAGATAGAATATGATGTTCTCGACATTATTACATTAGGTACCAGAAATAACCATTTCAATTAAAAAGCAAATATTATAAAAAAAAAGTATGCAGTATTTCATTTAAAAATGATTACTAAAATATAGTATATGTTTAATAATTGTTTGGAATCTTTACTTGTACCACATAAAAAGAGATATATTTAAAACGAAATCAAGTACACTGTCGTGTATAATCTAAAGTTTTTATTCAATGAATGAAATATATACTATGCGAGTAAGTACAAATGATTTTTAGTATATATATGTATAATAAAAGTATATTAGCAGTTCTGAAATACATTTTCATAAAAAAAATACCTCTTCAAAAATTAAGCATTAATTTAGGAAGATTAAATGAAATTTATTTAAGTGTTTAACAATTCAGAAATCTTCCCGCTTGAGCATAAATTAGCGAAAAATTCCTACAAAAATGTATATTTTGAAGAAATATTATTAATTGCTTTTACGAAAGACAAGAGAGAGAAAGGGATCAGTTTCGATCTTATTATAAATCTGTATTGAAGTGAATGAAAAAATCTATCAGATCTAATAATTATTGTTAATTACACACGTACAGCTTTTTAATAAAAGTAGAAATATTTTCAGCTCACAGAGTATCATGGCCATCGTAGCAGCGGTCAGTAGCGCCCAAGTTGGTGGTAGATATAAATTTTGTCCTAGCGCTCACATTGAAGAGATGAAGCGGTGCTTGATTGTGGCTTAAAAGGTAGTAGATTGTCGAATTGATCCGATCTCCATTGAGGACCTCGGGGGCAAGGGATTGACTAATGGATACACCAGAGGTCCAAAACTGGTTCCGAGTGCAAAATACCAACGTAATCAAAGGAAATTGAAATCAGCTTTGATTTATTTTTATATTTCAGGACAACAAATAATGTAAAGCTAGAGATATACAAAAAGCATTCAAGAAGTCCACAGGAGTCAGAAGTATTTGAAAGTGAGTGAGCTGAATAGAATCTTAATTGTCAGACGAGTCAATAGATTTAAATTTAAAGCGTGTAAAAACAAAAAATAAAACATCATTCGTCAAAATATGCGTATATAAAATCTATATTGAAATGGCACAAATAACAAAATATAATTTATTCTAATTAGGTTTATTAACATTAATAACCAAGACGTAATTTAAGAGTTTATTTATTAAATTATTACCCTGCTACCTTTCTAAAAAATTGTTCAGAAACATAATTTTGGATCCTTATTTTTAAATTACAGGAATCATAATTGAACGAATCAAAAAATCATAAAGTACAAATATTAATAGGTAAATACTCCAGTTGCTATGCATTTATGAATGTTACTATAATAGCACTTTATGGGTCATATAATTAGAGTGCCAATATTTTACGGAATTTTCTAGTAAATACGTTTTAGTCATTTGGAGTGAGTGACGTAATAAGTGCAAAGAGGGAACTTCCTCATATTATTAAAATGGAAAAAACCGCAATAAAGAAAAAGTGAAGTATCAGCTAATAAACTACGCCACCAGTTACTGTGACAGCTAATAAAGACTAAATACCTGCAGATGCACTATATTTTAACTGAATAAAAAAAAATTAACTTTCTTAACATTTTTGGTCTAACATTTGGTATAATTTTTACTGATTAACTTAAACTATTTTACTAGAGATAAAACAAAATAGTTAAGTTAAAGTAGCGATACGTTAACACGTACTTTTTAGAAGTTGAACACAAGCAGACAACAAAAATATTATTTATTTATTACAGTGCTTATGCGGCCAAAAATGGAAAAAAATCGCAGGGGAATAAAAAAATCGCAGAACCAATTTTTATGATAAAGCCATATTATATTTTGTAAAATACAATTAAAACTCATTACTGCAGCATACATAATACATAGCTTAAGCTAATACATAAAGTCATGAATCTTGTCTTGGAATGTCAGGAAGAAAATGTTAGTTAATAGACAACTTCCTCT
>JAYRBW010061231.1:0-30884 GCA_036023295.1 Invenusta paracnida | reverse complement strand
GAACCACGTATTTGGGGGGGGGGGTGAAGAGGAGGGACGCCTTGAACCATGTCCTTGGAGAGAAGAGGAGGGACGTCTTGAACAACGTCTTTGGGGAGAAGAGGAGGGACGCCTTGAACCACGTCGTTTAGGGAGGAGAGGAGGGACGCCTTCAACCACGTCTTTGGGGAGAAGAGGAGGAACGTCTTGAACCACGTCGTTAGGAGAATAGGGGGGACATCTTAAACCACGTCGTTGAAAAGAGAAAAAGAGATGCCTTGAACCACGTCGTTGGGGAGAAAAGGAGGAACGCCTTGAACCACGTCATTGTGGAGAAGAGGAGGGACTCCTTGAACCATGTCGTTGTGGAGAAAAGGAGGGACGCCTTGAACCATGTCGTTGGGGAGAAGAGGAGGGACGTCTTGAACCATGTCATTGGGGAGATGAGGAGGGACGTCTTGAACCACGTCGGTTGGGGAGAAGAGGAGGGACCCCTTGAACCACGTCGTTGGGGAGAAGAGGAGGGACGTCTTGAACCACGTCGTTGAGAAGAGAAGGAGAGATGCCTTGAACCACGTCGTTGGGGAGAGGACGAGAGATGCCTTGAACCACGTCGTTGGGGAGAAAAGGAGAGAAACTGCAGCTAAATGATACACGTTTGAGTGTGGAATGAATTTTGGTGTCCGGAGAGTACTGAGGCCGGATCTGTGTGCAGTTTGTCGGAGTTGTGCCATTAAACTGTCAGATTTCATGTAGCGTGATATCGAAATCAAAATGAACATCCAGAAGCGAGGGGGTTGCATCTATGTCAATTTGAACACTTATCGGAGGTATAGGTGGCACCTCAAGAGATTTTCGTTTTTTTGAAAGAGCTAACTCTACCATTTTACGACCTCTTATTCTGTCCATATTTTTATAATGATTATTAGAAATTGGTATTAACCTAGAATAACATAATATTATAGCATACATTAGGCTATTAATTATTGCGCCATTCTTCAACTCTACTTTTATTTATTCATGTTAGAAATAATTTGTTAAAATTGTCACTTAGTACCCATAATATAATATTATTATCATACATTAGGCTATTAATTATTGCGCCATCCTTCATCTCAACTATTATTTATACATTTTAAATAATAATTTAAAATTCAAATAATTCGTTAAAATTGTCTTAAGATAATATTATAGCATACATTAGGCTATTAATTATTGCGCCATTCTTCAACTCTACTTTTATTTATTCATTTTCGAAATAATTTGTTAAAATTGTCACTTAGTACCTATAATATAATATTATTATCATACATTAGGCTATTAATTATTGCGCCATCCTTCAGCTCTACTGGAATAATTTGTTAAAATTGTAACCTAGTATAATATAATATTATAGCATACATAATATAATATAATATTTATTTTAATTATATAATATAATAGTAAGGCTATTAATTAGTGTGCACTCTTTTAACTTAACCATAAATAATGTCTAATTAATAATATATTATGTTTCAATTAAATAAACTAAGTATTATGCAATCCATTTAACTATAGCTAACATTACTGCAGAAGGGATATTTGATCACGGTTAATTTGACTGAGTGTTGTAGATCGGCTTTGTTAGCTATACTACCAATTTATGTAAAAAAGTGAAAATGCAAAATTTGTCAGATTGGCCATTTGATCACGGGGCTGACGATATATTTGTCTCTCTTTCTATTATCGTATCTAGTCTAGATAGTATATTTAAATATCTTTGATAAAAACACATACCTTTTATATGTATTTATATAAATCAAACTGCAAAAATCTAACTCAGTAGTATAGATGAAATGCTAAAGGCATATACTTTGCTTTAAGTTTAGTTGAATTTAGTCATCTAACTTCAAAGCATCGGTACAAGAGAAAAGTCCATAAGGCTAAATAAGATACATACATATGTCCAAATAACCTCGAGTATCTGAAGTATCCTTTTGAAGTCAATATGTGATCCCTGAATTTATTTAGGATACAATATTCTTGAAGTGAAATATTCTGTTTATGCTCTTCATACAAACGTGAAACTGTTTAAATTTGTGTATAATATTTTACAATAGTATTAATGAGCATTCATATCAGCATAAATATCAGCATTATAGTATAACTTCTAATATTAAGTAGATAGCATATAAGAATATATGAACACTGAAGAGCCAAATGCATTCAAAATTTGTCCGGCAAAATTTCTCTGTGACATTCTCTAAAAAGAGGTATATATAACTGATGTTTCCTTCTATAATCAATATATGCTTAATAAAGCTTTTACTCATTTTATGAATATAAACTCAAATCAATTAGATGTCAGAGAGTATGTTTTTTGACTTAATAGTGATAATAGTATCATACTTTTTTTTATGAACAAGTCATTTTTTATGAATATTCCATTTTTATATATATTATCTAGTGTCTATATACATATTATCTATCTCAAAGTAAATAAATGACAAATTTCCGTTTCATAGTGCAATGTTTTACTCTTCTGCACAAAATACGTTTTCTCCATTTGATTTCACTAAAGGAAGTACAAGGAAAGTGAACCACTGAATTGGAAAAATAGTAAATTTCAAGGGGCAGTTTCATTATAAGAATTTGATATTTTATTGAATAAACAATTTATTTATTTATAAAATATTGAAGTCAACACTGAAGGTAAATCTATTCAATAAATCTATTTCCAATAATTTGTAGTATATATACATTTATACAGTTAAATAATTTAGTATAGAATTATATTTTTAGAAATATTGATAGTTAAACAGAATTTTGTGATAGAATAAATCTTTGTCACATAGAATAATACGTATTAAAAATAACATATTATTCATAATTTGCATGATAACGTCACAAAGTCTAGAAATAGAAACGCATGATATATACAATAGTCATTATCATAAGATACTTGCAGCATTGCGAATAAATAAAAATATAACATACACACAATTAGTTGTTATAAGGTTTTACCTGAACGGATTATTTTGTCGGATGCACAAATGAAGTCGTTTGATGTTCTATTGTTGATAGATATCAGGATGTCATGTCGAGTAAATGGATTGAAAACTTCACGGATTGTTTGTTTTTAATTTTTACTTCCCATGATTTAATTGATCATGGGTTTATATTTAGAATTGGTTATATATAACAATAAAAGTCTGGTTTCACCAAAACACAAAATACGTCTTTAAGGCTGTGTAGTTATAGTATGGGCTGTAGCGTCTTGATGGAAGTGGGATGACAGCAAAATTCTTTTTTATTTTAGAGGTGAAATAAATTGGTCACAAAGCATTAATATGTATGTTTCAATACTTTCCTGAAACTTTTACGAGATTGCATCATTAACCATTACTTTTTGAGAATTATGACGACCTTGTTCGCACCAATGAAGATTTTATCTAGACCAGAAAGATAGTCGTATATCTCCCATAACTTCTCCGTATATTCTCCGTATATACTTTGAGAATTCGTCGGCAAAATCATATTTTGGAAGAATTTACCGACAACAGTCAACACGGTGCTCACGGCTTGCTTCAGAGAGAAGCGAACTTTGATCGGTAATCAATATTTTTAACTCCCGTTTGATTTCATTGAATGATGTAGTGTAAAGCGTGATATCTCTAATTCGTCTGATTTTCTTAGCAGTGAAAGCTTGAGGTATGCGGAATCCTAAATAATAGTATCATTATACTTTTATTAAAGGATATTTTTATTTAAAAGTGATCCATGCTCGGGGTTATCTGTAAGGAAGTCGTTGATGTTATCGCAGGGGTGGTCCCAGGAATATTTTATAGAGTGCAGATTGATGTTTTGCTAAAGGTGCATATACAGAGGTGTATTGTATATATATGTACTAGAAGCATAATCAAAACTCAAACGCAGTTATAGTTAGCATTAAAAATAGGGCCACTTTTACAATACTTACCTACACTACAGGATTTCTATATTATATATTATTTCGATTAGACTTTTTATACAAATTATATATAATTTCTATTTTCGTAAGTTTTATGGTTGCTGCTATCCTACATAGGTACAATTTCAGAAAAACAAATTCCTGTTTTCAGGGTTTATACTGGCATTTATTTAAGTTCCAATTCCACATTATTTATTGTGGCTATACTTAAGCCATAATTATTATTTTTTGTATATTTTGAATTAAATATATAATAATAAATGGTAAAAAGTTCGATTTCTGTCTATATTGTATATAAACATATACATATAATACGTATATGTAGATCATTGGATATTGAGTGCTCATACTTACGATTTTAATTAGGCAGCTAACATTTCGAAATTTTTAATTAAGTATAGCAGCTACATTTCATAGGTGGCAGTCACGTATAGCCACCATGTAACAAAGACGTATTTTTGCTACGTAGCATCTACGTAGCACAGAGGCCATATATACGATTGCTTCTTCTTCTTCTTCCGAACCAAGGTAGTGGTCACCTCCGGCGACCGATACTTTCCAAGAAATGGACGATATTTTTGGCGTTCAGTATATAGGTAGGTAGGCCAGTGTAGCTGCCAAACATAGCGTTCATTTGTTCGACCAAGCAGGGCATTTTATCAAGAAGTGCTCACAAACTCCGCAAAACTCGCAATCTGGGGAGTATTCTTTACCAAATGTGGAGGTAAGCAGCCAGGAGAGGGGATTTACCCGTGTTGGTTTGGTGGACGATGACGGTATCTCTGCGACTATAAGCTCTTTGGTGTCAATTTATTTGCTGTGTTGAATGTGCGTATGTACCAAGAGTCTCTCTGGTTCTGGGAAGTTTCTTTTTTGATAAAGCGTTTGATGGTGGTGCTGGTTGTGGATAGATCTAGGTCAATTTGGCTTTGGTTTTCATCTGTACCGATTTTTGCAGCCTTGTCAGCTTCTTCATTGCCCTCGATGTTTCAGTATGAGGGGATCCACTGAAAAAAGTAATATCTTTCATTTCCAAATCTTGACGGTGTGCACATCGTCAAGTGTGCACGCATCGTCAAGTGGAAGTCTCTGTTTCTATTGTTTTTCGATTGTAGGCTTTGGAGGGCGGATTCATGTACACATATTCGAATACATAATAATTGCTATAGTGGCACTGCGCGTAACGTTATTTTTCTACGAAGTAGTATTATAAACGTATAGCGGAGCCACGTAAATTGTTTGTTGAGGCAATATAGTTTACTTTACGCCTGATCCCCGCTTCCTAATAGAAACGCTTCTAACGTATGATATTTGCCCTGTAAAATGTCTTGTACGTTATGCATCATGATCTGCGACCCTAAATAGAGATGCTTCATTGGTTTCTAAAAAATAATTTTAAAAATATGTAGACTTGCTCAAATATTCCTTTATATAATCCTTCTAGCAGCTAATAATTAATTGAAAGTTTATAATTAATAACTAGTAGCATAATTCTAGCAGCTTTAGAAACCTATTTATAGTTAATTATAGTCCAGATATAATTACAATTTATATTCTTAAAGCTTCATCGTTCCTACATAAATATATGATAACTTACGAATACGATTAAACATTTGAAAATTTGATAAAATAATTTTATTTATTCCAAATAATAACGTACCCTATTAATTAGTAATTAATTTTATATTTTTATGAAGTAGTTTTATTTATTCATTTACCCACAGGGACAATACTGTTACTATATCTAATGATAACTTATATTCATTTAAAAAATATAATATTGTTTTACTTATTCAAAACAATTTTTTATTTTGTTTTTGTCAAATATATCCAAACAGCGCATGAAGCAAATATCAGCTGTTGTGTCGCTTGCATAAGTTACCGAATTTATTATAATTATTATACTCAATCAAAGTTTTTGATTTACCAAACACAAATCGCATATTGGAGATTTATTTTCTTTAAAAAAAAATCCTTGCAAATTAATCATAATAATGAGTGCATTATTGGCATCGCGGAGAGGCTCTATTCAAAACACAAGGCAAAGACCAAGGGCTATGAGTCTTCATTGCCTTCAATTTCCTGTAGAAATGCTGGAAACTAAACCTGGAATTAACTGGAAAGAAGGTTATGATTTCAGCAAAGAAATTGAGCGGTAAGTATTTTTCATTTACAAGAAACTATACAATTACAATTTTATTGACTTAATAATAATAATTGTTATATCATATTAATACTGGAACACTATGTCTATGTACTATGTCTATTGCATAAATACATATATGATAATTGCTAGGGCACTACTAGCATAGTCATAAACAGTTCTACTATACTACTTATAGTATATATAGGGACATAAATAATTAATTATTTTATTTACATGATGTTATTATTGTTATTAATATTAATAAACTATATAAATATTCTCTTTCAAAATGTAAATAAAAATAACACTATTTTCTTTTGCTATAATATTTAAAATATATAATATCTAAATTAATAGCAACTGTCAAGACTTCAAAATATAAAACATATTACATAAATGATGGATAATAGATAGTATTTATATTAATATTTATTTATAATAATTAATATTTATTATAATATAAAGATATTACTTAAATATTGAGAGATATACTTGAAATATTATCAATTAAGCATATTATAAAATATCCAAATTAAATCATTGTATATATAAATCACTTTTTATAAATTATATACATATTAAAAATACTAAATCATGCTAATCAAATAGATCTAATAATAAAACTAATAGGACCATATTCTATAATAAATATATAATTCATTTATTAATATTAACCATATATATATTATAACATTAAAATCATGATATATAACAATAACAAAATAATTTATATTTATGACACAGCATATATATAGGCATATATATATATATATACACTAAAATTCACCTATATTGAGTTTGCCTATGTTAAACATTCACCTATATCAAGATTTTTTTTAATTGTCCTGATTTTTCTTCCTATCTTTTATTTGCTAATTAAGTTTGCCTGTATCAAGTTGCCTATATCTAGAATTTGCTTATATTAAGGTTTTTTGCCCAGCCAACTATTTTAATCACCTATATCAAAATTTTGGGTTTTATTGGTAATTTTACTTAGCACTATTTTCATGACAGTACCTAATATGTAGTAGCTATGTGCAATGCATTCATACATATGAATCAGGTATAGCAGATTTACTTGCATGCAAAGCATGATTATAAATCAATTTTTATGTTTCTAACTAGCAGGGCAGGCAAGTAATAATGTATTTCAACTAGTTTATCTAAAGTACATTTATTGCATGTCACAAGATCAATCAGAATTAAAATTTGATTGCCAATTAAAGTTTCCAGGATTAACTTTGTTTCTCTTACCAGCAATCATGCATATGATAAAGCAGCCAATTAAAATCAATAATATTGGTATCTGATGAGTCAAAGCTCAATCCCCTCCTGCTTTCAATGCAAATTGCTTGTATATATGAGTAACTTTCCAACATTAAATATATCCTATGTGTTTTTCCAAAACTGTTTATTTTTCATCTACCTTGTTTTAGTTTCTGTCACTACTGGTGTGATTTTATTCTTTCATTTACCAGAAACCATTGTTTATTCCAGTGTTTATAATAAGAAACACTATTTTAATTAGTTAACATTCATATTACATTAATATATTACATCACAAACAGAGTTTTAAGTTTGCATATATTGAATATTTACCTATATCACGATTTTTTCTTGGCCCTTCAGATTTTGATATATGTGAATTCGATTCTATATATATTTATTATCAACACAATTGATAGATGTTATATGTTTTTATTATATACATATATAATATTCAAGGTATATTTTAATTAAATAATCATTTAAAAAATATAAATTGAAACATAGATATATATATATATAAAGTAATACATTTTTAAATTGTCTTAATAATTATCTAGATTCACAAAAATAACATTATTACATGATAACTAACAATCAATTGTTTTTATGTTGGACAATAAATAGAATTTACAACACTTGACCATATAAGACTTTTTAAAATTCTTGACTGATTTTTAAAATATCTTTACCTATTAAATATTCATTTTATATAGTTCCAATTGATGGATTATTTAAATTTTTCTATATGTATTTGCAGGATCTTGAAAAGTGGAAAGATATCATTATTACAGTTAATATAAGATTATATAATATATAATCTCACATATTTTGATAACATATTCCAATTTTATAATGAATTAAAGTAATTATTGATAACAGAAAGCTCCTTATAACTTATAATGCATTATTTCAATTTTATATCATGAGTAATAATTATTATAATATGAAAATTTTTTAATCAAAGTATATTTATTTAAAATATTTAAGGAAAATGTAAATATCTCTCTTAAACAGTCTGGTCAGAGATATCTGCCCTAAATGTCTTTTTTCAGATTCAGTAATCATCAAACTGCTATAAATTTAAAATATAAAAAAGAGCTAAATCTACATGATATAACAGTTTGTGTGGCTTATTTACCACATAATCATTCATAATAAGAGAGAAGAGTAATGTATTAAAATGTAAAATACTACTAATTTTATTTGTTTGTTTGTATTTATTTAAAAAAAATTAATGTTTATTTATATTGCTTAAAAATATATTATACTATAATAAAATATATCCCATCAATCTATCTAAAGTTGATCATGTTAGATCATGTCATGATTATATAAAAACAGTTTGATATTATTACATTATACTTCAAACAAACTTGTTTTTAAACATGAAATTATAAAATACATATATTTATATAAATTTGTAGTTTTATTAAAACATTCATTGAAGTTTAATAATTACATCTGGTTTTATGCAATATAAACTGTTCTGATTTTATAGTTTTAGTTAATATTTAGTTAATTATTTTACATATATTTTAATTAATTTCATTTTATGTATTGTATTGTATTTATTCATTCATTTTATTAATTTAATTAATCAATTCATTATTTAATTAATTTATTTTATAGTTTAATTTCAGAAGAGGTAATTAAAAGTTATGGCCAGTGTATTAATAATACCATGTTATCTATAAGTGCAACTACTTTTAATTTATTCAATTAATACTCTCTTATTTTTATTTATGATATCAACTTGATTTAAATACATTTTCATTTTGTATGAATTAAAGGATTATAAAAAAAGTTTTTATATTTATTTATTTATTCATGTTTTTATTTATAACTATTATATATTATTACTATTATATATCCACATAAGATAACATTTTGATTGATTATAATTTCATAAAACATACAATATAATTATGTTTTAAAATGTGATAAATAATCTCAATGATCTGTATTTTAATAATATGAAGTATAATGTATCTGTTTAATGTGTATTAATGTAATAGGTGTTGATAAGTTCATGCAAGGTTTGCCAATATTAAAATGTACAAGGTATTAATATATTTCTATTAACTATAAAATCATATAAATTAATCATTTATTTTAGTATTTTTTTCGTTAGTACCAGAGAAACTGCAGTACTTGCTTACAATTTTATTATACTATTTATGCATATTCTATTTTTTGTTACATTGAATTAAATCAAATCAATTATTCATACTTTGTCTGAGTTTCAAATTTTCATGAAATTAATGGAACACAATTCTATTTTGAAATGTTTTATTTTAGATTTTAAAATATTCTTTTTTTATATATAATTAGGATATACTAATCAAAGAACTGTAAAATATTCCCAATTTGTCATTTCCATTATTAATATATTATACACATAAATCCCTCTTTATAGATGCCAGTATATTTAAAGCACCTTGTGGTTTGACACTTGAGAGTAAATTGGATTATAAATTCATTACATAATAAATTATTATATTGTTCAATATTAACTAATTAATAATAATAAGTAATTATTCAATAATTAATAATAAAATAACATTGAATTTATTATTTGATTATTAGTACATAGTAAATTATCGAAATGCAATACTTAAATTTGACAATATTGATTAAATCTTGTTATTATTGGAAGAATAAGTTGTAAATTGTAAGTCTTTTGACAATGCAGAAATTATTCATATTATGTATTATGTATTATTAATAATTTTAGTATTTTGAAATAAATAAACTTTTTATCACTACAGTATTTGTTAATATATTTCTTATTTTTAACTAATGTTCAGATTTCAAATTAGAAAATAATCAAGTGTGGTAATCAGTTTGATGACTAGACCATTACTGTAAATTGCATTTCTCAATAATTTTTCTTCATAAAGCGAAATAATTTATTTTTTCATTAACAAATAGTATATCTTTAATTGACTATTTGTACATTCTAGTTGTCTTTTCTGTTATTCAAGGATTTCTTCCTGATATCTACAGTCAAATTTCGTTTATTTTTAAAATAAATATGTGTTCTTTGTCCTTAAGCTATGTAAACAAAACTTTGTAAGCTACGTTACAATAAAAAGTGTTTTTAATTTGGCTCTAGAGATAATATTTGAATCACAGATAGTGTAATAAATGAACTGATGACTAACTTGCATTTATCCTAATTGTGTTTCCAATATGAGCGGCATCATTGAATGATTTTTTTTGAGAAAATGTTGAATAAGCCAATTATTTCTTAGAAATCAATGATCCTTCACTTATTCTGTTATATTGGATTTGTTTTAATTGATTTGTTTCAATTGTTTGAGATAGGTACCACAGTACAGTCATTTATATATTCTGTGGTTTGAATAAAATCAAATAACGTTTTTTAGTAATATTTGCAAATGTTTGCCTATTTATTTAAACTAATTTACTTTTCTTTATCATTGTTTAGAGGACATTTTGCTAAAGTCTGGCTAGTTCGCTGCAGAATGTCAAATGCCCACTTGGCTGCCAAGGTGATACGTAGACGCAGAGGTGGCGAAGACAAGATTGAGTCTATTCGGCGTGAGGTGACGATTCTGCGCACACTTCAGACCTGCGCAGCCTCCGTAGTCAAAATTATTGACGTTCACGAGACCAAAATTGAAGTGGGATTGATTCTTGAATAGTAAGTTAAATTGGTTTATCGTAGAAATTAAACCAAGTAGATATGGTGTCGTAATCTAAATTATCTGCATTCAAATATTGCCCCCTGGCTCACGATTGTGTTCAATTTTAGAAATTTCAATATAATTTGTATTGTTATATTTCGTTTTTATAGTAAAATCACACCAGAAAAACTGAATAAAAAGATTATTCTACTTGTCGAATAAAAACTCGTATGACGCGTAACTAATGCATATAATTTGGTGATATAATAATGTACTTATTTGAATTATTCTCAGTATAATTTCGAAAAATGTATGGATTATTATTTAGTTAAATAGTACAGAAAAGTATTAGTATTTCATTTTTATAATAATTGTTCATAGATATCCATTTTACAAATTTCTAATTATAGATTTTTTTCTTGATAAGTTACAGTTTTCGAAATGTGTTAAAATAAAAACAATCTGAAAATACGTTTAACAAAATTTTAATCTATTAGTAGTTTAAGTTCAACTAAGTTATTCTATGTGGCATTTGAATTAGCAAGTATAGTAAACTTATTAAAATATCTTAACTTAAAATATATCTTCTTACTATCAGCATATAATACGCTATCTGTCGTAGTCCATCCATTATCTATATATATATTCATGTATACCGCTCAGCGTTAAAGGTATTGTGTGCAATATTTTAGCACTAAATAAATATATAATAAGTATTATTATTATTGTTCGTTTCTGATTAATTATGAGAAATTATTGTTTGATACTATTTCATAATTTAAATTCAAAATGGAGATAATCACTAAGGAGTTACGCTTAGCTTTCGAATTATAGGGTAATCATAAATGCCAATCAAGTTTAAGTAATTAAATATATTAAAAGCACTAGCAATGAAAGGTTTCAATTATACATTGAATTATATGCTCAGAAATGCGTAGAAATTTTAAAATAAAAAATATTCTAAATGTTATATTCTGTTGATTATAATGAAAGCTTCTATTTATACAGCTTTTCATAATTGTTTTTGGTATTTGTTTTAAACTAATAATGGACATATCCTTCAATATTTGCTTGCTAAACATATAAACTAGCTTCAATAACATTAAAGTTAGATGTTTTTTATGAATTATTATCATAATTTTTACGGATTTATTATACTAATCATTCTTATTTTTAAATTTTTACAATTTGTTTAAGTGTATCATTTTATTGTTCTATAATACCATGTTTATTAAATCGTTCTGGTCTATATATATAAACAATTCAATAATTTGATTAAACCTAACATTTGTGTTAATCACATGTTATATGGACATAATTATCACAAGTAGTTATCACAGGTAGTGAGGATTTATAGTTATATATAGATTTATATCATTAAACTTCAGAGGGGGAGGGCGCATTTTTGCTATGATTTTTAAATGAACAAATGGAGTAATGTGGGCTTCAGTGACTTTCCCCCAAAATACAGTTTTACGAATTTGAGCTCAATATTCATTATTAACCCTAACCCAAAGCAGTGGTCACATGACTACTCTCTAAAAATGCTCTAAATTGCAATATATATATATATATATAAATGTAATATTTATTATAAGACAAGAATTAATGACTATATCAGACATTTGATTTATGAATTTGCATAGAATAGTAAGAAATATGCTTGTCATTGATACAAACATAAAGTTAAATTCGGTTTTTCATTGATTTTAAACGCATACCATTATTATAAATATGCCTGGGGATCATAAAAGCGGTAGAAAACGAAACTTTAATGACTTTGCATATAACGGCTGATTTGTCTCGAAATTTGTACTGAGCAAGTAAAAATCTAAAAGCTTTAAATGGTATAGTTAATTCTTTAAATACGTGTTATTACATTTTTATGAAATCTACTAGAATTAAAATCTACGATAACTTTTAAACAAATATTTAAAGCACTTCATATTAATATAATAAGATCTTTGCATATATTATATGGTTACTCTGGATCAAAAACTAAAGATTGTCAATTGTTACGACAGTACTAAATATGAGAAATAACAGCTTAATAATTTAAAACAGACTGATTAACTCAATTTCATATAACTCCAATCTTTATTGAGAAATGTACTACTAACATCTTTAATAGAAGAGTAAAAGGCATTAAAACCTTTTTTGCTACAAAATCAGTAAAGGGTGATATAATAATGGGTAAAAGAACAATGATGTGCTTTGATTTAAACAGTTATAAACAATAATTGAAATACATTGTTAAGAAGGACTTCAAATGAAATTAGCATTTTCTCTGGATCCTGTTCACGAAAATATGCGTAATGATTTTCTACCTTATTTAATCTTTATCGTTTTATCGTTTTACCTTAGTACAAAGTCCCTTTGATAGATGACAGCCTTAATCAAGCAGAATCTTCTTTCGATTTATAGAAAAGATTTTATAATATATAAGATAGAGTAAATAATGTACAGTAGAAAAACTTTTACAAAATAAAAAAAGCCAAGATAATAAAATTCATGAAGTACATTTTGAATAGTTTCGTCCTAATGTGGATATCGTAGTAAAGAAATGATTAATACAACAGTTATTTAAGGTATATATAGCAATACAATAAGAACAACTTACAAAACTAATAAATGTGAATACAGATAAAGTTGAGAAGAGATAGAGAGATTAGAAAAGTTTGAGAAAGTATGACTGGTCTAATTGCATAAGATAATTCTTAATAATGTTTTGATTATATTTTATATACAAAGCTTCTTTAATGAAAGGTCGAGAAAATTATTGACAGTGTCTAAAATTGAAACGTTATTGGTATTACAGGGGAACTACAAAAATGACGGTGTAAAGCAATAGCCGAATTTCTCGACAGTGAGCCATGCTCAGAATTTTTAGTGACGAGATGGCCCTTTGTTTGACCTATGTAACGCCACTGTCTATTCTCAGAACAAGTAAATTGGTAAATGACATTTTAAAGCAAGAGAGCACGGTTTTTAAACGAGAAATACCGAGCTATTTTAAATGATTTAAAAGCTAGTTTGAAGGGAAATGTTAGATTATTGGATAAGCGTTTACATTTATGTTTTAGAAGGATTGAATGGCGACCGAAAAATGGAAGGACAATTACTAGAATTATCAAATTGGTTACTAATCTAAGGATGAAGAATTGTTTTATTTAAGAACGAGTTAACACAATACTAAAATACATTTGTGAAGATAACGAATTACGAGCAATACGTTTTTTCTATATTTAAGATAGAGTAAATCAAATTTAGAGTTCATATTATATTGTTTTATCCTATTGACTTTGATAAGCTTAGCAATCATATTTATCGATTTTTAAAACTTTGAATAATTCACACATTTTGTTTGGATAAATGGACTCTTGATACACAGCACTGTTTTGAGTTTTGTCTGATCATTTTTTATCACCCAGTATATTATATACATACATAATTGTAGTCTATTAGCAGTCTTTGTAACCAGTGTCTATAACCACAGTTTTACTTTTTAAAATTTATTTATGAATGTTTTCGTAGTGCTTGTTGAGTTATAAAATATATTTATATTTCTTTTTATAATGCAGTTAATACAAGGTATAAGTATACAATTCCTGTCATCTGTATATTTCACCTAACTTGTCAGGATGTGTACTATTTTCTAAGGATAACATTCAAAGGTCATTAATCTATAAATACTTAATAATCTGGCGAAATTTTCTGATAAAGTTTAAAACATTTCAAATTCGTAGAATGACACGTTATCTGTGGCAAAAAAAGATTAGTACAGCGTGTTTTATGTTGTACTTTTTAGCTGTGAGTTTACATGCTTTTGTAATACTCGGTATATGCCAACTTGATGATGGATACACACAGCATTCCATTTGATGAACCTTTCCTCTTGTTAATTTGAAGAAATGTCATGTCTAAACAGCATGGCAATCTTCAGTGCTTAATTCCCCTATTGACGCAATTTTATGTCACCGATATTTTGTTTAAAATAACTTTCCAATAGACACGAGTACATATTTATAATTTCACGTGCATTATATAATGTTGACATTTGACTTTGGTTGATATCATTTCTTTTATATTGCTATATCGTTTTTCCGATATATTTATGTACATATCTGTAAGTTAGCAGTACTTTTTCTTATCTCTTGCATTTTTTTTGAATGGCCGTTACCAGGTTCATTCAAATTTAAGTTGATTATAGCTTTATAATGCGAATATATTTTCAATGCACATTTATATAGTCACATTTGATGAAGAATATATACACCTGTATATGTGTATATATAAATATTTTTATACAGGGCGATAGATGTATAATATAAATATCTATTTTATATTCTAAATATTCTGCAAGGACACAATTTGTATGTATATATAGTGAGAATGGAGGAAGTTAAGCCATATAAAGAGGTAGATAACCATGGAACGCCGTACATATATTATTGTCGTACCGGTAAAAGTTCTTATATTTCCACATTGGAATGTTGTTATGAACTTGAAGCATCCCAGGAAAGATGAGGGTAGATAAACGATAAATATTTGTGCCTTTGCACGACTGTTTCCATGGAGAGCTGCCATGACACAAAATACAGAGAAAGTAGCATATAGTGGTCTTCATAAATAGGGTGCGAAAATGTGACAATGTAGACCACATCCCCTGTTATAGCTATCACCACTTGGGCTTTATTGACGTTGGAAAGAGTAATGTCTTTGCCATAAATCTATTATACATATTATATGTTTGAACGTAGTCAGTGTAGACCTAAATCGTGCATTTATTTAGTACATAGTTGGATCTGGTTTGTATATTATACACAAAAATATCTCATAGAATTTCAATGGATAATAAGTTATAATATTGTTGACTTTTTGGAATCTCGTAGAGATGTTAAATTTTCAGCTTTGAGATATAAGTTGATATATTATATCTATGGCATTTCCTGACGAAACCCCTAATCGATTATGGAATGAATATTTAGATTTATTTATTTATTTAGACGTAGTTGAAATTTCAACACGGTTGATTTTCTATGTGAGGTTACTCTTATGTATACAAAAATTGTAATAAAAATGTCACTTGATTTGTGGCTTTTTATGAAACACATATCTGTAACCAAGATTACAAAAATTGTTGTAGATTATTGCGCATTATGCTGCAAGATATATATATATTTTAGTTATACATGTTTGATATTTATTCCTTATGCTTCTTTTTTGCTACCTCAATTTAGGCTTAATATTATAAATACATTTTTAAACCTAGACCCCATTAATTATTTTGTGAATTAATATTTTTCTACATAGATTTATTAAAATCTTTCTCATATACTCGTATACTAAAGTCCCATTAAAAAGAACATATACATGCAAAATAGATATTGTTATGTTAGATAACATGTTTTAACTTGCTGGACATTTTTCGTTTATTTTCTATGTTAGAAACATACGATCATGTTTTTATATGTAGCATTAATAATGCAAATACAATGGTTATAGTTGTAAGATATTAATAGCCGATGATTCAAATGTATAAATTTCACATTTATTTATATTTTTACAATTATTCTGTAGATTGTTTTTACTTATGGAATAAGGCTAACTTTTTTCGTTTATTGCGCACATAATAATAATCATATGGTCATCATATTTATGCACTCATCCTATACAGATAGAAACATTAATGAAACTACTAAGTTATTTTTTACTGAGTAGCTACTTTGAACTTTTTAGTCTATTATTATGAGATACTTAAGTTCGTGTTGTTATATGTTAAGTATTAGCCAATTCATTTTGTTGGGTTTATAATATTTACAAATATTCTCAAACACAGCCCATACTACTATTAAATATGGAAACATTTTCTCTTAGACACAGTATTTGGAGACTAATTATATTTTGTTACGCTATTTTTAAATCTACCAATAATTGGTAGACTAGTTGGGTAGACATGTTGGATAGTCTGGTAAACTATGCACATTTCTTTTAATCTATGTAAATTAACTAAATATGTGCACATATTTTTGCTCGAAACGTTTAGCCAATTTTATTAATTCCCCCGGATATAAAATCTGGAATGCAACAATGTTGTGAAAGCGTCGCATAGACAAGATTCCTTCCTACACTAACTTAGCTACGCACTATGCAATCCCAGTTTTGGATATGTTTTTTCTATATATATAGAATTTATCCATACTGGACAATCTGTCGTTTTCAGGCAGTTATTGAATAAGTGCAAGAGAAGTAATTTTGGGACATAGCACTGCGGAGCAATTTCAATCCCACAGTACTCTCCCGCCATCCATGATGAAGGGGTATTTGTCTCCATGTATGCCCAGGAATAATTGGTCTTCACATGTATGTCCAGAGGAAGAACATTGCCATTCCATGACATGTTTTTAATGTGATTGTGTGTGTATTTACCTAGTAGGTAGAGAGATTCAATTTCTCTGGAACTGTTGCGTTTGCCAAGATATCCGTGCAGCTGTTGGAGGCCTTTTCTATAGTCGTGTGGAATGTGACGATGATAGAATTTCTCTACACACATGAATGATGGGAGTCCGAAGGCGGAGAATTTCGCTTTCAGTAACATAATCAACAGGATTATTATTAAAAGGGGATACTTCTGTCCTATTAATTATATCTGTTATGCGCATATATGGTTCTACCAGAACATACTTTTCCACCCAACTCGCTGTATTACTATATTCTTCGCCTTTCGTGTCGCCTCCATCGCCTGTTGATGTCCTTTTAAATATAAAAGTCCATATATGTAGGTGATGCAATATTTGTCAAATAATTCAATAGATGTAATCCATTTAATAGGCAATTTCACAAATACGATTTGGTTTAAACAATTTCGCTTTGAAACAATTTGATGATAGCTCAGCGATGTGCGCTGTGTGATCCTGATAATGAACAGAATTTTGGAGTAGGCCGTCAAACCATTTCCAATCTGTTTGAACCGGTTCAAACCTTCTTAAAAGTTACACTGCATATTTGTATATTTGCTAATTATAAATATATTTTTGCTTTTAAAAACAATTAATTAATTGAATACTTAATGTAGACGTCTATATGCATACATACAGACAAAGGATAAAAATCGTATATCTATATATTATGCACTTATGTGTTTATCGAATTATATATGCAGCACACATATACCTATATGTCTTGTTAATTTTAATATGTTAATATATAATATTAATACCAGAAAATTGGATAATTTTTATATGAAAATTTGTTCATTAGAATCTAATTTTTTTGTAAATTTAACTAGATACCTATACAAGAACATGTTTTAAAAATTATAGCATAATTAAAAGTGGTTGACTATAACAAATAGATTACACGGTGATTTTAATTACTTTTGAAACTCATTTCTCTACCTAATTTGATTGGTCAATAAGTTACTCCTTATCTAAACCGTGGTAGCTTAACCGAGACGGTTTCAACTGGGACGATTTGAACCAAACCTTTTGGGAAATGGCCCTATAACATTCATTTTAAATTATAGAATTTTACATTAATTATTTGTTGCTTAAAATAAACAAATCAATATCTATGAATTGATTTTATGAAAATTAACAACAATAAATTTAAGGAAGTGGATTTTTTAACCATTGCTTCAATGGCAACTGCTTTATAAAAAATCCTTCCGATATTTTAATATTTATTCACGCAATTTTATCTGAATATTAATTAAATTAAATCAAATTATGAAAAATATCGTCCTTAAACAATTATTTTATTGTTAATAATTATGTACTGTTTGTTTTATTTCACATTTATTTACTTTTGTACTATTTATTATATATTTGTTTTATTTTTTGTTATCAAATTTGATCACTAAATTTGATCATTACTAATCAAGTTTCAGTAATGTAACTCTTTATTCATAACATATGACAAAACCGTTTTACTGACATGTATTATCTTAAAAGTAAATACATAATTTAGTTAAGTAATGCAACCTACTGACATATAGGCTATTACTATACAGCACCAATTTAAGCTTACAATGTTATTATTAGACGTATAGTATTCAGGATATATTGTATTAATTAATGTTATACACTAGTCTATTAGTCTACTAGTCTTTTTCACTTAATTACTTCATAAATTGGCATTTTTGAGTTTTAATATTTTAACTTCTTCACTTTATTCAAAATCGTTTCAGCAAATTCTATTAGTCTTAAACGTTTAAGCTTGTATCATATACACCTTACATGTTTCTTCATGTTTTTCTATATTCAATGTATCATGCCTTCATTTACCAAACATGTAGAAATGTGTTAGCGTGATCTTTTCCTCTTCTAATTAAGTCTGTACAGATGTACTTTAAACATTTACACATTTGGTTTTGAATACTATAAACATGTGTTTTTGGAGAGGTAAAGTTTTGATGGAATTCTATTCACACTAATAAAATGCTAAAGTACCTTTTGCATTCTATGTAAAAATTAATTGTTTAATTAACTGCGGTTAATGAAAAATATAATTTATTATTACTAAGAAAGGTACATAATATATTTGTTGGACTGTCTATGTAATAAATAAATACTTCGATTTTGTTACTATACTATACAGTATACATTTGACATTCAATATCAATGTTAATGGTTGACAAAAAATAGGTAGGTACTTGCGTTTGAATTTAATGTTTTACCCTTTTAAAAATGATAACACTTGGCATCACTTTAAACGTATTTTAGACAAATTGTTTAATGTATGTATACCCTGTATATTTTGTATAAGGTAATATAATACTATAGCATTCATTTTAGTCACATTTCTATATTTTGAAATATTTCTTTTTGTTAAAAGATCATTGATCTATGTCCCACACTTAAAATTCAACTAACATCAATCACGTGTTTTTAATTGAAAAAACACACTAAAATACTACATACGTAAACTCTTATTATGTACGAAACTATTATTCTTAATATATTACCCGTCAAAATTTTACAGTTTGACTTATGGATAAAGTAGGACTTAACAGTTGCTTGATGCAAACACTTACGTTATTCGTGCAATATTTAAACATTATATGTATAATTTGAATATTTGTTTTTGACTCTGATTTTGACATTGAACTTTTAACATATACCAGCTGTACTGCGAGTGATATATTTATACCTACTGAGTACTCAGTTTATAGTTAATTGATCTAACTGATGCGATGTCTTGATTTCTATTGAAGTAGTTATATGACAAATGTTTACCTTATCAAATTTAAAATATATTCGTTTCATGGTACTTTACACGCATCGCTCAACCGACAGATCCATCGGGTAAACTTTTTATGAACACATCTCAGTTTATAAAATTTTATAAAACTTTATATTTTATATCTATTATTATGAGTATTACTTATCGTAATACAGCGCATAAAACGTATATCATAAATAAACTCCAATAAATATACATAAAAATATTATAGAAGAATGCTATTATTATATTATTAATGCTATTAATGTTATTATTATATTTTACATACAAAGACGGCAATGAATATTTCTAATGTTATTATTTATTCAAGCATGTAGTATGCTCATAATTTATTTAATAGCAATCACAATTGGTTGCTAATGTAGTTAAACTCATAGAACGTATGACAGACCAAGTAGTTTAAATGTATTTATGCTTGAAATTTGGTGAATTACCATCGAATTCCACATTTTAACCACTTTGTCCGCAACAGTAAACGTGATTCGCACTTAGAAACATATAATTTGGACGTGATCAACTTTTGGTAATCCATTTACGTATATATGAACTTTTAGAGACATTTATGGAGAAAACATAGTTTATTGTCACCTTTTGCATAAGATATATATAATAAATGTGATAATTTCAACCTTTTCATTTGATCTGGATTATCTCCGAATGCGTTATTATTAGATCATTCCCCCTGGATATGATAGATTTGTTTGGTGCAGGTTTCAAATATATAATATATATCACTTTGTTTATGTTCACTGGTATCACTTCCAAACCAAACCATTAAACAGATTTTGATGTTCGAATCGTGGTACATGGTTCATACCTATAACATCTTTAAAATGAGTTATTAGCGAAATTGCCAAATTAGCTAAGAATATGTAATATGTAGGATTGTCATGCCGTTTAATGCACTTATCTGTTTGCCTATGTGTAATAAAAATTCCTTTGCTGGTCTGTATCGCCACTTTCAAGATATATCTTTCTTTATATTGGCATTTATACCTCATGACCTTCTTGCGAATCAGTATAATGCATATGTCTTATACAAGTTGGGGATGCGATTTCATTTAATTTAGTAAAAATATGACTATTGAAAAGTCATTGAAAACGGCTATTTGGTTAAACGTAAAGGCATTTAGAAATTATTTTTAGCTGGATCTGCATTCCACATTATAAACATTCTGTTTTTAAATATTTTTACGTAGCATCTAACTGTAAAGTACAACACCTCAGTTTGTGTATTGATGCAAGATTGGTACTAGTACACAAATTTGCTTATGTTCTTAAATGCAACCAACCTTCAACAAAGTTATTGAAAAAACTACCTTTTCTAAAATATAATATCGAGGTATACACTACAGCAGTGTATTTCATTACATTGTCAATTAAATATTGTTTTTATAAATAATATATTCCGGAAGACGTTTGGGCATAGGTTTACTTCTGTACTATATTTTTGTCTTAGTTTGTATACAGAGCAGACATGTGCATTGAACATTTTTAATCTTGGAATCTTTGGTATACATTTATCTAGTAGTACATTGCTATATAGACATATATTTATGTAAGGAATTTTTAAAAATATGCTTGTAAATAGATAGAATCTGTTTAAAAAAAATATTTGTGGCAGATGCCCATATAATATAGTACATAATATACATACTGGTACATTTCTGTCGGCTTATTGCCTATATTTTATGTGTATAATTATTTCATCAAAGATCGATAGGTATTTAAAAGTAAGATGAATTATAGATACCGTTTTTTGCAAATAAAAAATTGTATACATGCTCTAATTTTAGAGAGAATATTTAAAAAAGGAAAAACTATCTAGAGATCTTAATTATCGAATTTGCATTTCGCAAAGAAAGATACAAATGGAATGATATACGTTATGGAACTGCTGAAATGTTAATCTCTCTCCAATCTAATGTGTTAACAGTATTATACGCCCTGTATTTGTTATATTATTAAAAAATACAAACATATGAGAACATGCTATTTTCATAAATATCGGGGTACTACTACTGACATTTTAAACCATTGAACTCATTTTATGTATTGTTTAAAGTTGTTTAATTTTGTTGTGAGACTGCTGTATTTTTAACCAGTCCAATAAATATATCAAAACATTGATTTATAAATTTCTATCTTTTGTTTAATGTAATAAGATAAAATAAAATAAGTGTTTCTCTTATTAATGGTAATTTATTAGAAATGCGTAGTAGCGTACCAGACATTAAAATTATTTTTTATTATCTATTTTTAAAATAAATAAAAACAGAAAACATTATTCCTTGCATTTAGAAATTTACTTTCCACGTAGCTGGAGAGTTTCAACAGATGTGTACAGGATATGAAAACAATTTTTATCGGTTTGTGAAAATTCAAATCCGTTGCAATTTGTCTCGAGCTGATAAAAATGGAGTGGATGCGGAGACGCGACATAAACGAATAACAAGCGGATGAATAAAGATTCACAGGATGCAACGGACCCAGCTGTATGACGATTTACGGATGATCAACAGATAAACGCCGAATGCTATGAAAATCAAACGGAAGAAAAACTTACAAAACGAAGTTTGAACGGATAGATTGAACGAACAGATAAATATTGCGGCGATTTGAATAGAGCATATTAATCTTTACTCATCGATAGTGTAAATATCGCTCGTATATCATCTCTACACATTTGTTATTATCTTCTCGTTTACAAACTTTAACGGATTTGTAGCGGACGATAATCTAACGATGATATGAGGTTCCGACAAAACGCATATACATATCGTATGTCCTCAGTGTATTCACCGTACTCAGTCCGAAATAAACAATCATCAATAGACGTGAACTGACTAGGAACGGATTTTCCACACAAGAAAAGATAATAAAAATGTATACCAATGCATTGGATTTGTTTTGTCTGTTCTACTTTCGTTCATTCAATTCAGCTAGGTATGACCGGGGCATAAAAGCAATTAAAATAGAAATAATATATAATGTATATACACTTATATGTATATATAACATAGTAAATAGAATTCATTTGACAAAACGATACATTTTACATGTTATTAAACAGAACATGTAAATCGCTATATGTAAATGATATAACAGTAACTACAAGCTAGGACATTAGAATATATCCAAAATAAATTGACTGCTCCTAGTATATCATTGAGTGTTTAAGCTTAATGTACATTAATATAAAATAAATATTAAACATTCAATTACATCATATCTACAGCCAATTTATTTTGGTCTATTCCAATGAATGATAAGTAAGTATTGCTGATGTTTTAAAAATTGCTAATAAACCAGTGTATAACATGAAAATTCGGTGTATGTTACAAATGTATATGTTATTGGTTTAAAAAGGAACTAATGATATATGCATATAAACTATTACAGCTGTAACAATTGTTTTAGCGGTCACATATTTAATTTATGTACTCCTCAAATAATAATAATGCCGTAAAGTTTCCCAATTATAAAAATAGCATTTAATAAATCAATTTGGTAACACATTCATAAACATAAAAAATTGCATTTTAAAGTTTAGTAATTAATTTATACTAAATAACCGACTAATTATTATCTATATTGGGGCCCCATTAATTAATTCACGCCGTAGGTATGTTCATTGCTAGCTTTAACTTACCAAATCAAAAGTGTCACATCATACAGATTTCATTTTGAAATCGACCCACCTATAATCACAATATACGAACAAATGTCAGGTATTATTATCACGAAATAATAATACAGTTACATATATTATAGTCTAAATGTATAGCTATATAGTGTTCAACATTTTAAAACTTAATAATTTCACATATTAAATTTTAATATTCATTTAACTTCCAGTAGGTTACTGTTCACTTACATATCATCATCTTCTTACCAGTACCATTCCTGCAAAGCTTGCAACCTCATAATGTAATTATGTGTTTATATATATATCATATTTAAAAGTTCACCTTCGCTGTGTTTCCAGTGCTCATGGCGGCTGCTTGTGGCGAGTTTGTGAGGACATGCCCAATGGACTATCAGAAGCCTACGTGGCCAATGTCTTCAAACAGGTCCTCGCTGCGGTGGAGGCTCTCCATGAACGCTCGATTGTGCATCTGGATATTAAGGTCAGTTCTGCGAGAAAAAAAATTAAGAGTTGTTATAGGTTTTCTATCCGATTAAATGTAAGTGATTATAGATCAAATGCGATACATTATGTACGTTAAATTTGAATAAAAAATATCAGCGGAGGTAAATGATGTATCAATACTGCAATTAAATTCGATGTAATTGAAAATGAAATTAAACTTTGAGTGGAATGCAAATGTATAAATTAAGTTAAGTTTGAATTATAATTTATAATTGGTAAAACCAGTTTCAACCGATTAAACAATTAAAGTACGAGTACGTATACTTATCTTATTTGTATATTAATCAGATAGGAATATTTCATATTCCTGCAAAATTTATAGTTTTTTTGTAATTAGTATTATTTACTTATATTAATTAGTATTTTCTATAAAACACGTTATTTAGATATAACTCAAGAACACAAGACCGTTCAACTATATATTGAATTTGATCATGTTATTACTACAATCGCTGTTCATTACAGAAATTTTGTTTTCAAAATTACACATTTATTCGCGATGTTTACACATTTCTGTCTATTATCAGAAGTAAATTAATCTGTTGTATTTTATTAGACATTCTTCTATGTACGTGTTATCTTAACTTTCTCTGCTTTTTGAGATACTTTGCCACAGTTCTAAAACAAAGACAGCTAATATTTTATGCAGTTAAAATGGACTTAAAATGCGTGATTAATATAATAAAAGAGGTATACTCATATGTCCCTGTTATCGGCATAGTTATGACTAGATTTACTAGATAATGGCATATACTTTCTTTTTATGTAATTAATGTTAATCAGTATTGCGTTGATCATGAAATTTTGACCTAAAACATAAAGGGTGTTATTTTATTTTTAATTTTGCAAGTAATTTCTGCACAAGTATTAACTTTTAAATGTGACAAGTTTGATATATATATATTAATGTTTGATTGGCATAATAATTTCTTAACCTAATTTTTATGCGTGTATAGTTTGAGTTTTGACATTTAATTTTGTCAGTAAGTGATGGCCTAACAAGAAACATTTTGTCAGTTTTATATTGCTTGCTTGCTTGCTTTTTATGACTAAAGTAATATGTAATATTGGTACATTAATTTGATAAAAACATACAGTGTATGTATATCTTTCTTCATGATTACTGCATTACATATACATCTGCATATATGTTAAATTGAATATGTACATAGTATAGTTTATATTATAGTTCAATTCACTAACCTTTTCACCAATTTGCAAATATATGTCACTCAACATATGTACCAAAACAAGTATAATACGCAAGAAAGATGCCTAAGTTTAGTAAGTATAGTTTAGTAAGTTAAGTTATTTGTACTTTTCAGGCGATGTCATTTATGGTCCATATCTTTCACATTGGTGTATAATGTGCACAAATATAAGAATAATACTACATCACATGCCTTTATAAGAGAGTGGACTATGTTAGGGAACAATAAAATACACCAATAAAATACATCATATATACCTATGCATGCTGGGGATAGTGATACAGTATACTATTGTAGTGTTTATAGCATGACATTTTGGAAATTTATTTCATAACTTTCCATTGAAGACATAGTGTTACTTTCATGAAATGCGATCTTACTTATAAATATAAAATATACATATATGTGTATTTGCAAATTTTGATATGTAGATTTGATATAGCTTTCTATGCACAGATATCCATATATACACAAGACTAAATAATCCCATTAATATAAGGTAAAATCGACACCTCTAAAAGCATGTTCTCTCTCGTAGACTATTTATATACTTATTTACTTAGAAGTGAAGATTTAAATATAGGTATAATTCTCTGTGTCAATTTCCCGTGATATTTACACATCACATGCACATTTTCAGATAAATCTTATTACATAAATATCCACAGTGTTTATAATGCGGATATATATATAATAGTGAAGGTGCAATTCATCGCACATATGCGTGGAGGAGGAAATACAAAAAATGTCACTATTCGTCTCATTCGGTGGATCTTCTTGTTAGAAAACCCATCCTTTGATAATAATAATATTCATTCACATACTGAATGAATGAGCCTTGATTTCTAGGTCCTTTGATCTTCCGAAAAAAGGTATGTATTTTGGTAATGCGATAAGTAATTATTAAATGCCTATCTATTTATATGTATATCTATGTTAGAGATTTCTATTGCGGCACAAAAATCATTTATTATTATCAGGCATTTATTTTCGTTTTATGGCGACATCTTTTTCTCCTTACCTTTCATCTTTTCACCGTATTTATTACACCTTTTGCTCGATACGAAATTCCTTGCTTATGTTATTTATTTCACTCTGTTGTGTGTATATTTGCTTTGGAAATAATGCTTCTTATCTCTTATAAGATGGTATGGATGATATTCCATATCAAGGTATTACGGCTGAGTTGTGTCATTTACGTTTTTCTGTGAATTAATTATTAAGTATTACTTTACGGCGTTTTGTATTAATCATGGACCATATATCTCAAAACATGTTCTTAAATGTATTTATACTATACTATTTAATGTATCCCCACGATGTACTTAATTATAAATGTAAACGGATTAAGTTAAAATTTAAAAGAATCTATCTCACAAAATGTGAAATTTGTACTAAGTGTATAAATGGCTTAAAACATGTAGATTGTAGAATTAAGTATGATACTCTGTAATATAAGCTTTTTGAGCGATCGAATTCACTCACTTGCTGTAAATTCCAAGTATTACAGAACCAAGAAGAAATTGTTATCATGCAGGCGTTGTGGAGTTCATCTATATATATCTTTACTTTGATTGTGAGACAACCCATTGAGTCATACGATACAAACTTCTGATATTCTTTCAATATAGTAAATTATGTAAATGCTTGGCTTTGATCATGTAATAGCGATAAAAACTATTTATACAGACTGCGGATGGAGTGACTATACCATCTTAATCGCAATGACTACTTCAATGTATATACTAAATATTTATATATATCTAGATATATATATCTTACAGAAACATCATATGCGTAACACCTTCGTCACGCGTATGAGAATATATTCATATATAATATGTAATATTTGAATTGAATTGACGACATTTACAAACAAAATAAATGTTCCTATTTCTTGTATATTTCATGCATGTATTCTTACAAAACATTATCGGTATAATCTTTAGTAGAGCATATAGAACAATGTGTTAGGCGTCGAATACTATATACTTGATAATTTTCTTTGGAGAAATTTATGTATGTATGTGTGTAGGTGTATATAATAATAGAAACACTGAAATTGAAATTGAATAATATCTGCGATATTCAATATGTTTAAAATACATATTTATCATGAAAATATTAATTTTCATATTTCGCTATTGCTTAATACCGTTAGAGCGCAGGCATGCGTGCGTAAGTAAGAGTTACACAATGTAAACTACATCTTATACAATGTAAACTATGTCTTATACAATGTAAACTACGTCTTACACAATGTAAACTACGTCTTACACAATGTAAACTACGTCTTATACAATAGCATAATATAAATAATTGTTAACGAGTATATACAATTGTACAATAAAAACTTTGATATACACAAGATCTAAATAAAACTAAAATACTATTTGTCAATCGGATTTCATTTTACGGAAACGTTAAGAAAATGTCTCTTTGTTATTAATTACTTTTCATGGTTCCCACTATACGTGCTAAAGTTTATGTTTTAACAATTAATATTTCCCTTTAAAATTATTTTTCTCACTCTATGAAGCTATATATAATTTAATTTGGTGTGTTCGGGTTACATAAATAACTTTTGCTATGTACTATGAACTATAACTGTACCTTAACATTTCTCGTAAAACAAGGTACTTGTTTGCATGTTTTTTTACAGAAGTACTAGGTTGGACAGCAGAAGGCAGGCCTGGGGATCGGGGATTTATCCCTGGGAGCCGTGTTTTTCTCTGTCTATTAAATTCACCTTAATTTACTTCTCGGTTCTTGTTTTCATGCGGTTTCTGCATGATCATTCGTTCATATACCTACATATATATAGTATATTCAAGGCAATATTCTCAATGTACACCTTTGCGAACACGACCTTTTACCTAGATTGACACTTTTTTAAACTTTTAAACGAGGGCAGTGTGAATGAGAAAGACTAACCATCCATGTTTTGACTATCCTACTTTGCGGTAAATGCCACGCATTCTTTCGACATACCGACTGAGAAAATGTTTAGTTTACGAAGATACGTGATATACTAAATTGCTTCTTGATTACATCATAGTGATTACGCTATATAGACTTATATTGTAAGATCTTCAATAGTTCTTCCATCGGATGTTCAGGTATGTAGAACTGATAGGGATTGAATTCCTCTTATGACAGCGACGTGGTACATTCAGAAGATTGTCGTTTTGAAATGTTGAAGCTATGGGGGTCAGTGTAGTGGTGGGAGGTACTTATTTTTAACTTAGCACTGACTATTTCTTCTATGCAACCTCTTAATACACAAGTTATAGAATCCTGTATGTAATTAAGACTGTAGATATGTAGATATTTTTTGCCCGTAATGTCCGACTTATCGCCTCCCCCTCAATCATTTCGAGTTAATCACATACATTGCAGCCTACTGGTTAACATGGCTCTATTGGATAAGTTGAAACTCCTTTACTAGCTTAGACTACAACTAATTTCCAATAACACCTTCTTTTCGTCTGATCCTGCACTTTTTGTATGCAAATTTTGTTTTCTGGAAATGTTTTTATTTTTATCTTAACGTTTCTATATTTAATATTTGGCATTTGAAGTATATTTCGGGTAATAAACCGGCAATTGTAGGCGGTTGTGTTTATAAATTTGTTATGAATGGATTTTTTTCACATTCCACCGTTTTTCATCAGTAGTCTGTCTGATTTTGCAAGCTAGTTCTAGACTATGTTTTTTTATACTTATATGAATTACAGTCTGTGATAATTATGTAAACTTATTTTTGAATTAGGAAGGTACTTAAATTACAGATATATTTATTAGACTATTTTTATCATATAGTTAATTTATATTGATGGCATAGTTTGCAGTAAAATTCGTATATAAATATTATAATAATGATTAATGTTATATTGGAAATTCCGTACAAATATAGTTTTACTTTAAGAAGTAGGTACGACTGACATAGCTAAGCCAAATTTCTGAAGTGTTTTGTTCTATTTATTTGTATTGAAGAAATCTTTAATCTTTCGATTCATGTAAATAAATGACTACACTTTAATTTTATGCACATTCTTTAAAACGTTAAAAACAGACATATTAGAAAATAAAGTTACTTTATACGATTATGGTATTTACAATTACCGGTCAAACATAAATGTTTTTATGGGCAAAGTTTATCCCCTTTCTTCACTTTTATTTTAGCAATTATAAATTTTACTTATTTTATAGCCTACTTATTAATGTATTGATATTGTTATTATGCACTAGAAAACGTTATATATGTGTATATTACACGTACCTGTTTAAAATATCTGTACTCTGTTATTTGTAAAAGAGCTTTTGGAAGCCCTTTCTGAATGTGAAGAGAAATACTCAGAAATACACTCAGTTTATACAATCACTTTTTTATAAATCCTTATCAATTGCAATCTGGACATGGTCCGACCTTCGAACTGTACACATATGTTGTAATACAATTTACATGTGTACATGAAATTATTTAAAACATAATAATATGCCACGTGATTCGATGTTACTATTTATTTTAAGTGGATTTCAAAGTTCTCAATTTTATGTTTTAATTTTAAAAACTTTTTCATATATCCTTATTTGACCTTGCTTACTTATTATGTTACCTCCCGCTTCTAGGCTGACAATATCCTCCTTCGGGCGCCCTACCCTTCTTGTGACATTGCTCTCTGTGACTTTGGGGTGGCTGTCTATCTGGACGAGACCAAGATCCAACGAGAAATGGTTGGGACTCCGGATTACTGTGGTATGTGGTACTGTCACTACGATCTAATATATAACTGTGATATGTGGTACTGTCACTACAATGTCATATATAACTGTGATATGTGGTACTGTCACTACAATGTCATATATAACTGTGGTATGTGGTACTGTCACTACAATGTCATATATAACTGTGGTATGTGTTACTGTCACCAGAATGTCATATACATATAACTTTCTCATTTATTTGAAATCAACATTTGAATTGTGAGATTTATGTATATTTATGATTCAATTTAACCTACCTTATCGAATAATTTATAATTTATAATATATAATTAAAATTATGTTATATTAATATATAAAGTAACAGTAAGTTTTTATTATTCAATTTTAATCATAGTAAGTATTACTTTGAGTTAATTTTAACATTTAAGTTTCAATATAAACGTATGTACACATATCTATATATTGTGATATATATATATATATTTTTTATCGCCAAAAATGGCAAAAAGCTGGTTAGCTACAGACAATTTTAAAATATATAAATTCATTCAAACCA
>JAYRBW010061230.1:0-10436 GCA_036023295.1 Invenusta paracnida | reverse complement strand
CTACTCTCCGCTCCTCTCCTCTGCTCACCTCCGCTCTCCTCTCCTCTCCTCTCCTCTCCTCTCCTCTCCTCTCCTCTCCTCTCCTTTCCTCTCCTCTCTCCTCAGATCCCTCTTCCCCAGAGGGGACTCAATGGTCTGCATTATCGACGACAGAGATGAAGTCTGGTCCCGTGCTCCTAACCTTATCCACGTGCTTCCCTATCGCTACTTCCCAGAGACCGGTGACATCAATGCCCCTCGGCCAGAACCCCTTCCCATCTCACCGCCTCCTCCAACTCCCGCGGCTTCCTCCAACCCGAGCTTTGAGAACGAGATTGAACCGGAAGAGGATGACGATGAAGAAAACGCCAAGAAGGCTGTCGTCACCTCCCCGACTAAAGCCAAGAATGAGCAAGCAACCACATTTCCTGCCGACCCTGACAACTATCTGGAGACCCTGCAAGACCTTCTGACGCGCATCCACGCTACCTTCTATCCTCCAGAACCATCAACCAGGGCCGACTTACGCACCCTTATGCCGACTCTGCAGTCCTCCCTGCTCGCCGACTGTCGTCTTGTTCTCTCGGGTGTTGTCCCGCTCGGCAAGGATCCCAGTAAGAGTCGGGTTGTCAGGATTGCTGGCCTTCTGGGGGCCATAATTCAGTCCGATGTCGATCCAGCCAGCACGACGCACGTTCTCGGCTGCTCACCCGGCACGCACAAGGTCAAGGCGGCCCGGAAGGGTGCCGGCGGCATTCACGTGGTGACGCCCCAGTGGCTCTTGGACTCCTACTTTCACTGGAAGCGTATGTCAGAGGGCGACTACCCCCTGTTAGTTGACATCGATCCAGCCAGTTGCCTTCTTGGTTTTGCTGGGGAGTTGGCGCCAGTAGCAGGGGGAGTCAAGCGTGAGAGGAGTGGCGTTGGTTGCGAGGAGGAGACAGGAAAGAAATGTCGACTGGAGGACGAGGGAGCAGCCGGAGCAAGCAGCAGTAAAGCGAACGTTGCGGGTGACTTCTCGACCAATGAGAATCCAGGAGAGAAGCGAAGGGGAAGTTTGGAGTCCTATCTGCCGCGGCGTCTGCCTCTTGAATTGGCGGAGAATCCCCTCTTGCACATGTCTGCCGAGGCCACGGACAAGATGATTGAAGAGGTGGACAATGAAGTCTCCAGCATGGACTCGACGAGCAGTAGTGAAGCGGCTAGGGAGGGCGGGGGGGGGCGAGGCGTTGATAGTGACGAGAGTAGCGAGGACAGCATGACTGGGGACTATCCCAAGGGCTGGAGTCCCAGACGACAACTGAACAGTCGTGAGAAGGCGGCGGACAAGCAGCACCATCAACTGCAACAGAGGATCTCGAGTGAGGAAGAGGAGAGCCGTGAGTGGGGAACCTGTCCTGAGGGATACGACTACCTGGATGCCGAGGAGACAAGGCGAGCGCTGCTCTGTGGCCGAGAGGACCGCGAAGAAGAGGAGGGGGGGAGTGAGGGTGGTAGTGAAGAGGAGGAGGACCAGGAGGGGGACTTCGATGCTTTGAGGGCCTTTATTTGAGAAGATGAGTCCTTAGACGAGAGGATAGAAGAGTGGTGGGGTAGCGGAGTGGTCAGCCTTTATTTGAGAAGATGAGTCCTTGGCCGAGAAGATAGAAGAGTGGTGGGGTAGCGGAGTGGTCAGCCTTTATTTGAGAAGATGAGTCCTTGGACGAGAGGATAGAAGAGTGGTGGGGTAGCGGAGTGGTCAGCCTTTATTTGATAAGATGAGTCCTTGGACGAGAGGATAGAAAAGTGGTGGGGTAGCGGAGTGGTCAGCCTTTATTTGAGGAGATGAGTTTGTGTCTGAGAGGACAGCCAGAAGGAGGAGTTGTTGACCACGATCAATATTTTCAATGGAACTAGTTAACTCGATATAGTTATTGAATCGCAATTCGGTTTCTATGATTTAAACCATTTTTTCTTAAATTTCTTAGATTTGAGTTTTTAATCTTTTCTGTGTTTAACCGTTGATAGTGATGCCTGATGTAAAGATTGTAGAAGAAGAGGTTCTGGGTGCATCGATGAAAGGCCGTTTCCATGACTACTGCCGAGATAGTTGCCTACTACTTCACTTTTAATGGGTGATGCAGTATTACTTGTTTTACAAGCTGATGTTATTTTTTATATAAATCTTACTACAAACCTTCGAAGCTTTTCCAATTTTGATTGGTTGACATAATTTAGATTATTCTTTGAACTTTTTGTATTACTCTTCCATCGCTCGCGCCAGACCTTATCAAATCGACCAACTAGCTAGTAATTGACCGAGTGACTAGTATGCAATTATACATTCAATCTTTTCTGTAAATACTTCATCTGTCTTCGCCTTTTCCATCTTATTCAAACCCGCTTCTCGGCACTCGGTTAGCAAGCATTCCTTCCTTAAATACTCGTTATTCCCAACTGCGTTTATTTAATGCTGTATTTTTTCTTTGTGAGATATCGATTAGACTGTATTTTGTATTATTGAGCAGCCCTGGTGTACTTTGATTGCTGTTATTAATTGGCTTCCACATATCACAAGGGGGATCGGTGTGGTCTACTCAAAAGAATTGACACATTTGATTGATCATTGTTGCATTTGATTGGGAAATCGCGCCCTCTCCTCTTCTATGCAGTATATTTGTCCTAAATTATGTTTCATTTTGTAAATATATCTTTCATTCATTTTTTGTACAAATGTTGACAAACCGGTCTTGTATTTATTCATTATTTCCATCTACACTGTTTCTCACCTTTTCGATATACAACCAATTAAACCAACAGTATACTCTGCAACGATGTCTTTTCATTTCTATTATTACAGCCAAATCGATTAATTATATATACTTTAATTTAATACTGAAAATTCATTACATTTACATATAAAAGAGTTTCATTTTTTACAAATCGTGTTTTTAGGGTGTATCACCTATTTTGATACGCAATGGTGAATTTAGCACAGAAAAGTGATGACATGTTAAAATATAAGTTTTAATTCTTGCTACTACTGAATTTTACTGATAGTAGTAAGCTATATACTTGTAGTATATTATCCCGATTGAATGATATTTCGATTAGTTCAACTTAAATTTTGTAATTATAAGCGTTAAAATGCATTATGATTATTTAAGCTACCATTCTAAGTGCGGTTATTACAATAACATTGGCTTCAACAAATACGTATCCCAATGCCTAGTTTATTGTGAATATTTATATACGTATGTATATTTCATTATCATTTAACTTAAAATTATTAAATGTTATGGAAAAGTGTGCACGTTTTGCATTTGATTTTAACTTAATTTAATTCCTTTCTGACATTCCAAGACAAGATTCATGACTTTATGTATTAGCTTAAGTTATGTATTATGTATGCTGCAGTAATGAGTTTTAATTGAATTTTACAAAATATGATATGGCTCTATCATGAAAATTGGTTCTGCGATTTTTTTCCATTTTTGGCCGCATAAGCACTAATTACAAGATGTATTAAAATATACAAATTAATAAGCGTTTTACGTTTTAAAAATACCATATAAACTTTAAAGTATGCCTGAAACAATAAGAGATCAAAACAATTATTTACTAAACGTATTTTCAACAGTTGCGTGTGTTTTTAATATTTTTTCCCACTAAATAATGTATTAGGAAGTACATCTATTTTATTAATTAGATTCATACATTTAATTGACTAAAATCCTTATATTATTAATAAAAATATGTTATTATTATACATAAATCCATCAAATTAGTATTAATCTAAAAAAGATGTGTATTTATTGAAAAGAGTAAATTGATATAGTTATTCAACTGATAATAACATTGATTTCAATCGCTATTATTCCTACTATTTCGTTACCTAGAAACGTCTTAAATAAAATAATCCTTTAAAATTTAATATCCGTAAATGAAACAGTCGCTTAATTGGGAAAATAGCCACATGTTTTGAAAATAAATTACAATGAATAGCTTAGAAATACTTGAAATTAAACGACTTTCGATCGATAAAATTTACAACGAGATGCGTGTGAAGTCAATAATGAGTTGTGATTCTGCCTATAACTACTCTCTGTTGATACTCACTGTTCATAAAATATATTTTAGGAAATAATACATCAAATTGCGGGAAAATAAGTTTAATTATTAAGTATGTACAATTATTTACAGTTTTTAGGACAAGCAATCGATGACTAATTTGAGGTGAAATATTGGCTTTCGTTAATCTCAACGTTCTTCTTATATAAGAACGATAATGTCACATTCCAATTGAAGTTTCAGTCTTAATATTGGCCCTCAATTTGTAGCTACAATTCTAGCAATCATTTTGTCAAGTTTATTTATTATCAGTGAAAGGACGCTTTTGGTAGCTATAGCAACCAGATTAGGACCGAATCTCGGCCAATATGCACGTCTCCAGCATGTCCTTCCTAAAACAGGAACGTCAAGGTTTGCGTAAACAAATGCAAGATAGGCCCTACAAACTGTACATATGTTTCACTTTATTCTTCTAGATAGTAAAAGTTGCGCTTGAATGGCAGAGTGACAATGTCAATAATACCTCGAGGCACATAATATTTAGTAGCTACTTAATAAACACGGTCAGGAATTATGAATAACAGAACTACAAATCAGTGAATTTATCGCAAATTGAAGTCGAAGAAGCTATGACAACCAGCTTTATAGCTTTTAAACAGACATGCATATAGCTAATCTAAATGTAAATAAACATGTAATCACACAAGGTTCATGTTCTCCAGTTTGGCTGTGATATTTTAAATGAACAAATATGGAGCAATGCGTAAACAAAGTATTATCCTTATTTTAGCCCAATATTGACTACTGTGCGTTTTAGAAATATAGAAAACCCGCCTTAATATTTTAGTTATTTTCAATAATCTAATAAATAGTAAAATAGATACCCGTTTAATATACGCTATATATAGTCCAGAATGTTCTCGTGAACCATGTTGTTTTTAAATATATAAAACAGGACACAGAACTGGGAACATCTTGCCGTATAACCGTGACACCCTCCAATGTTCCACCATATTGGAATGAAACCTAAATTCGGTGAATAGTCGCCACATAGAATGCACATTGCGCAGGTCTGAAACTTTAAATTCAACTGCACCATTTCTGTAATATATTGTATATGAATCGACTATATATGTTGACGAATTAATTGTGAATTTTGAAATGATATACCCACGCAGCAACTGTTTTGTTAACTGATACTAAATTATGTTTCAATATGTAAGTATATATATTTTAATCTTTCCCTAGACACAGTTTTTGGACACATATTCCGCAATGTTTAACACCGCGGCGTGCGTACCAATATACTTGATAATTTATGGCTTGTCTGCCAAAACGTAGGTACTTGTAATAAAATACTTGTAATCAAATAATATGATACAGGCGGCGAAATATTTGGGTACATTTCTGTTCCTCTGAACAGAAGTATATTATGCGAGGCAGATTTCTAACCACCAATATATTAATCAGGATGCCCTGTTCCATCTCTAACGCTGGTTCCTGATCCACAATGTGACGCCAAGATGTCAGGATATTATATCCACATGTACTGTTTCTAGATTCTTTCTTCCGAAGCGGCTGGAAAGGTTCGTTGTCCTGATTGGCTAATCTAAGAAAGAGAGAGAGAAGATAATCCACATTCATGCCACATACTTCCACGAGAATACACAGGGAATCTTTCTTTTTTAATATTGTCACCAGGAAAGTGTTCTCTGTGTGGGCTTTAAAAACAACATTGGTTTTAATCGTATTCGCGATATTTTGTCGACCACTTGGTAAAATATCATTCTCTTAATATATTGGAACTACTTGGAATTAATATTGGAACTGCGAAAGAAGAAAGATTCATCCAAAATGGCGCGAATACCGTAAGTACGTTGTTACCAAAAGCTTTGAATAGAAAGTCTATACTTGAGACGGTCATTTGTCGTATTTGAGGTGGTTATCTGTTTTTTAATTTCTTAAATGACCCCGTTGTTAAGCCAGAAGTTTAAATTATTAGCTGGTGCTTCCTAAAGAAGTTTAAATTATTAGCTGGTGTTTCAGAAAGACGTTTAAATTATTAGCTGGTGTTTCAGAAAGACGTTTAAATTATTAGCTGGTGTTTCAGAAAGATGCTTAAATTATTAGCTGGTGTTTCAGAAAGACGTTTAAATTATTAGCTGGTGTTTCAGAAAGATGTTTAAATTTTAACCTAGACTAGACGCGCGCTAAAATATGTAATTTCGGTTTCGTGAGTTTGGTGGGCAGATCAATATTTTTACTCTAGTTTGCTGTAAATCAATATTCTGCGTTTGGTAAGCAGATCAATACACCGCCTACCAATTTCTGTGGCTATATTTACCTGGCTTCAAATGTTTATCGATTAGTGGAAAAGACAATCATAAAAATTACAACTATTTCCGTGCTCTCGCTATTGTCGTGTCTAGTCTGGTTGTTTCATTTTAATGTCTTTGATGTTCCAATATCAGCAAGGACAATAATCATTCAAATTAAAAATATTGAAGATTATCTCATTTATTTAAATGAACTATTGATTAAAGATTATAAGTCAATAGTTCATTTAAATATATAATGAATTCTTCTCTAAGTGCTAAATGTTAAGTGCTTCTTCATTCATTCATTCATTGTTTTTTGTCGTTTTATTTATATGTTAACCTGTTCTTTCGTTATTTTATCTACACTAACGTATTAAATAGATACTTTAATATGTGCATTGATTAATTTCGATGAGTGGTACATTCCATTAACTTTCTAATATGTAGAACGAATTTGACAATAAAAACTTAGATTTCATATGTAAGATTTTGCTCAAGTAGGTAATTCGTGACAATAAAATTGGCTCTTACACTTGTTCCCCATAATGAGTCACCATTTATTATATTTACACGTTATATTTTGAAATAAACAACAAAGAAAATGTCAAAAATACTCATTAGATTATATCAATTTGAATCATTCAAAAGCATTCTGTTTTATAACGTTAAGACTTTTTGTTTTATTTCAGTTAATATTCTTCCGTTTATTTTAAATCCGTGTATTTGGCATAAATAACGATTTCTATTGATTTTGCTGCTTTGGACGTATAACTACTATTTAGATATACTCCTTGTGCATATGAATGTTTATATTCATCTTTATTGTTTCATAATATCTAATAAGTCAAAAAGCATACCATCTATCTATTCTATATTCTTCTAATATTCTTAATATTAATGTGTGAATATATGAATATTACAATTTGTATTTATGAGAACTCTGAACAAATTATAATGTATACAAATAGCAGTTTGCAAAGAAACACAGAATTACAAAATGTTGACCAAGATGAGTCTTAGTTCGCACCAAAGAAAATGGATCAATAACAACTAGAAGCGAAATTTTGTTTAAATCATGGCACCAATTAGAATTCTTACTCGGTTGGCAAAAATGATCTTTTTAACATTTGATAGCTAGGAAAGGTCTCCTAAAACTCGCGATAGCTCGGCTATTCGAAAAGCTATGAAAAACGGCTTTCACAGTTGGAATTTGCAGAACATTTTACGAGTAACGTCTTGATGATGTCCCGATAAGATATGCTTGCATCAGGTAGTATTTCTGATTTGAAAACTCTCCTTATATCTCGCTTATAAGCACTGTTTCGAAGCAATCGATATTCCTGCATTGAGTTTACAACTAGAATGCGGCGTTGAACAACACAACAGTTTACCTATGTTATTTGAAATCGTTTGGTGCCGCGTGTCTACATTACGGAGATGGACAATATGTATGTGCCCTTCTAGTTCTTGTTGATACATTTCTATGGTTCACACAAACAGTACCGTCGGTGTTCCTCCAACTGTTCGGCCGAGTCGGGAACATCTGCTGTGGGAATATTGTAGATGGTTAGTTAAATACAATATCTAAGAGTTAGTTGTGAAATTTTGGATAACATCTAGAATATGTATACTAAATGAAACTGATAATACATAGAGATATTATTATATTTTAGGGTTTCGATAACGCTTGACAATGCGAACTGCAATTAGACACCCATTTCGATATTCACGACTTTCGTGCTCTAACTCAATTTTATTGTTATCATTTCACTAAATACGGTTGGCTATCAGCGTTATAGTTCTTTAACTAGTTACATTTTGCAAAAGCTTTCTAGTATTGAGCTGCGAAATCGATAAGAGTCGAGACGATCTGTTTAATTACTCTCTAATGGTATATTCAGTATATTTTTTATGCAAATTGAAAGCCGAGCCTCTCAAACTTTTACGCAATTCTCAGATTAATTGAATTTATTTATGACTATTGGACTGCAGACATCTTTTTTGTGTTAGGGTTAAAAATCGCCGTTTCGATCGTCAGTGGGCATTTTGGCTCATCAAACCGTGTCGATTGTTTAATATGTGTGCATTTTAGCTCATCAAACCGTGTAGATTGTTTAATAAGTATGCATTTTAGCTCATCAAACCGTGTCGATTGTTTAATAGGTGTGCATTTTGGCTCATCAAACCGTGTCGATTGTTTAATATGTGTGCATTTTGGCTCATCAAACCGTGTCGATTGTTTAATAGGTGTGCATTTTAGCTCATTAAACCGTGTCGATTGTTTAATATCCCTGAACCAGTCTTGGGTCTACTTGGAATACATTGAACTTGACAGACAACGTTGGTTATACTTTATAATAATTGTCAAATCGCTCTGAGTCTTGAAACTAAGTGGCAATGAATATTGTATACTACTTTCTAGAAATCAATAACGAGTTGAAACTCAGTCTATAAATTATTAGATATGTAGAAGTGCCTAAAACATATCTAAAAACGTAATCGTATTTTACTGCGCAGATAATGATTAAGCGAGATTAACACCAGTTTGTCAATAGTCTGAATACGATGAATAATAGACAAGTATGAAATAATTGATAACATTGATTGATTAAATTGTTGTTGTGATATTTATAACTTCTGATATTTATAACGTTTCAAACGCTGTCTGTGCATCACTGGATTACAAAATGAATTAGGCTCTTCATTTGGCGTTGGTTGGTATACCGACATACGAGATACGATCAGCTGCCCCGCATCTATACTATATGTATAAGGCATCGTCTTCTTCTTAATCTGACGTTAGTTTATATTAAAATTAAATACAGAATTAAATCATTCGATCCTAGACACTGTGTCTCTTCTTAATCTCTCTTTAAAGTTGTTTTTCCTAGAATCTCTGGGAACTAATTCATCTCCCCTGTGAAGACTGAAATCACACTTGAACTGCATGTTTGCTCCCTCATCTAATCCCTCCCATGGACTGTCTGCCTAACACTGCCATACACACACTGCATTCGTGTAAGTGGTTGGAACACATGAGAGTGTCACACGGTGGAAGGGAGTTGAAATTCGATAGAATTATAAGGCTCCTGTGGATGAGAGCCAGTCTGGTGAAATACACATTACATGGATTAGTCTGTAGAAGTGCGGGATGGGAATTATGTCGGCCATAAGAAATCAAACACCCGCCTTTTAAAGCTAAGAGGACGACTGGTGCAACCTTTTATTTAAATTTAAGTTTTGGTGTTATACGTGTGCATAGTTTCTGATTTCATTGATGGACTGTTTTAGCTTATAAACTAGGAACACTGAAATAAAACGTCAGAATTACGTCAGAATTATTTGAGATTAGGTTTGAAAGAAGGGAACAAGTTATAGATTTAGTGTGTCTGCCTTGTCCAACTTCTACTCTGTAACTGGTTTTCTTTTCTTTCTCTTTATCAACAGACAGCACGTTCTGCAGACGTTCAACAAGTACACTAAGAACAACACTCGATATCTGACGAGAGGACAGGCTATGACGATGTTCGAAACTGAATTCTCCCTCAAACAGGAAGAAGCCACTGAGATATTTGACATCTTTGACAAGGACAAAAATGATCGCATGAGCATCTGGGAGTTCCTGCATTTCTATCAGTATATTGGAAAGAAGTAAGTTGTCGAAAGAAAAGTGAGAACCCTTCCTTCCTTCGTTCCTTCCTTCGTTCCTTCGTTCCTTCCCTCCTTCCTTCCTTCCTTTCTTCCTTCGTTCCTTCCCTCCTTCGTTCCTTCTTTCCTTCGTTTCTTCCTTCCTTCTTTCGTTCCTTCCTTCCTTCCTTCATTCCTCCCTTCCTTCTTTCCTTCCTTCCTTCCTTCCTTCATTCCTTCCTTCCTTCTTTCCTTCCTTCCTTCCTTCCTTCTTTCCTTCATTCCTTTCATTCTTTTCTTCATTCCTTTCTTCATTCATTCCTTCCTTCTCTTCTTCATTCATTCCTTCCTTTCTATCCTTCCTTTCTTCTTTCCTTCTTTTCTTCCTTCCTTCTTTCCTTTCATGGCTTCCTTTCTTCCTTCCTTCCTTCTTTCCTTCCTTACTTCCTTCTTTCATTCTTT
>JAYRBW010061229.1:0-10436 GCA_036023295.1 Invenusta paracnida | reverse complement strand
ACCCCCCCCCCCCCTTCCCCTTTCTCCAATCTCAATCCATCAAATCCATTTCACATCTAGCAGCAGTGGTCTGCACTACTTATTCATCTGTATATGCAAACTTGGGACTTTTTCATAATGAAAGCTCGTATAATCTGTATGAAATAAAAAAACCCTCAGAAAACATAATCATCATCAATCTGTATAAAATAGGAAACAATTAAGGCATCTGTGTTGGGAATCTCTGATATCTCTAGCTTATACGATAGATTCTACGATAGATGTATGATGCCAGAATTCGGCAGCGTTTCAAGATAGTAAAATTCAAGACTCTTCAGGATGCATTATTTACTTGTTTTCATAAAAAAGACTTAATTTCAGCTGATGACGAACGCTTATAATTAAAAAACGCTCAAATAAATGTATAGTTTTAGAATTATTTTGAGCTCTTTTGAGAAATTCTGACTTCATATTTTAAATCTATAAATTGTACAGCTACCTAAGATATAGAAAGATATATTTGACCGGTTATCTTGTTTGTTTTCATGTGTTAAACATTAATGGCTGTATTTTTCGGTAGTTTTGTTATCTCATATAGTTATCATACGAGCTAATGAAGCCCGCTCGTATATCAAAATGATGCATGTAGTAGCCAGAATACTCAACAGCCTTCATTAGAGGTCAGCAAATAATTGCCGGTTTTTATTCAAGGTGTTTATACATTACATATTTATCTGGTTCAGATTGATACTTTAATACCCCAATAAGCTATTTACCTTTGATTGATAATGCGTCATTATATGTATATATGAACTAATTTTTACTGATCTAAAAATTGTATTAATTGTGAAATATTTACTACGAAGACTATTTATTGAGAAGTTTATATATTGATTAAGTTTACTGCATTAAAGTACCCACGCAAACAATTTATGATTTAAATATTTCTACTACCTCATCAGATGAGAGGATATGATTTGAATATCATGCAGATATTTAAGTCAAATTAATGGAATACTGGACTATTACAGTGAAGTTTATTTTTTAATAATTAATTCACTTTCTGATTTTTTAGTAACGTGATACAGCTGTATTCCAATAGGTAATTCATTATATAAATAAATTAGTAATTCATATTTATTTTTAAATATTCGGATGGTACTGTAAGAATTGTTGGAATATTCCATTTCTCCATTTTATACATTATGCAATGACATTAGCGTTTATCTGTACATGTACGAATATTATTGACTATTGTGATTCCTTCTGCTTTCAATGGTTTGTTTCACGATTGCTTCATTAAAAATATAATAAATTAAAAATAATTAATGATAAATTGCATTGCAAATTACTAAAATGTTTACTCTGCTAAATATTTGTAGAATATTTTGTGGAATATTTATACAAAGTGGTGCAAAAATAGGATCCCAAATTAAACGCACGGTCCGAAGCGTATAAAATCGCGGAGAAGTAAGCATGAACCATTTTCGATATATGCTAAATTTGATTCTCTTTCGATTCGCGCAACATTTGAAATTATTTGAAACTTTTCATGACCATGGCATTGAAAGGTCGAACTTTGATTTTCTGAAAGAAAAATAAATCTTCTGTAGATAAATTAGGAACTGACATAAAGTAAAAAAAAGTGTCCGAAGACAGTGTCTTGCAACTGGCTCTAGCTTGTAGCTCAAACTCTTCTTCAAATCATTTGGCTAACTACGTGGGATATCAATACCACAGTGCCAATTGCCTGTGCCTTTCATTTCTATTTTTGGAAGATAACCAGAAGAGAAAATGCAGAAACTATCATGGTTTGCTTTGGGTTCTTATCCGAACATATGCTATGAGTTTTGGACGACAAGTTTTAGTGTAACATTTTGCATATCGGAAATGATTCATTCTTATTTCAAGCGCGTTACTAGTCATGCCGCCAGCAGTTTGGATCGTTTTTTGTATCACCCTGTAGTATATTTAAAATAATGATGCAACCCGTGTAATTTACGTTTATTAAAAATTTCGAGTAAATATCCAATAGTGCATTTTTTTGCAATGGCGTATTTGTTTTTTTCTATTGTAGTTCTCACCTATATCACATTTATATTAGGTATATTTCTTTACACTATGAATGTTTTCTTAATCTCATACGTCCGATTACTTGCAATACGTCCATGATGTACTATAATACGCCTAAGGATGATCTCCCATAAATTATATGAAATTTGATTTGTCGATTGTAAATTTAAGCCGTTTTACATACAAATTGATCTGCTCAATTTCATAATCAAATTTTAAGCGGATATTTTTATTTGCTATACTGTAGATTTTGTCAGTTATTAATAGAAACAATATACTATGAAGAAATATTTATTGTAAGTTTCGTTTAAAATAAATATTTCATTTGTGAATTTATACGCTGGAAATTTAACAGCCTTTTTATATGTTTACGCTTAGAGAATATATTATTGAAAATATGAATTTAAAAGTTAATTCAACTATACACATTTGGTTTTAATAATGTGGTAGACATACTGAAAAATAATTGACGCTATTATCTCATAAATTACAAACAATTTATTAACTTCATGTATAAGTCATTGCACAGCTTTTTCAGTCAAATTTTGGCACTCATGCAATCAAATATGAATTTAGGGCAATCAAATATTGTCCTATGACATTCAAGCGTGGTTCTACAGATCTCAAATATAAGAGTTTACATGCGTTGTTGAAGCATAAACTGAATTTAAGTGATTTCTTATATCGATTATTTTTTGTTACATTTTTGCTAATATAGCTGATATTTAATAGCAAAATTATTTTATTTTTTATGGTTCAAAAATAGTTATTCGCAATCACGATAATTTTTGAACGATAAACAAAAATAATTTTGTTAAAAAATGGATTGGCGACTCATTTATGTGAAGCTTCCAGCTATATACCAAATGTTTCCGATATTTACGTAAATAGTTTGATTTTTTTAAATAAATATGTTATCTTCCTTTTTTTAATAATATGTATGTATATATGATTCATATCTTAGTCCTTAGCTTTTTCTTTCTCTTAATCTTACTCCTTTTTCAATGACCTTGACTCTATTTAACGATGCCCTTTAACCTTTCCAATCTGTACCTTAATCTCAGATGATTTGAGCGATGAGAGTAAGTCATAACCTTTTTTTGGCATAATAATATTTTTCGTAATAATTTTTCTGCATGTTAAAAAACAGTACATCATTTAGATATGCATATATATATATATATCTTTCTTCCTCATTCAAATGATTACGTCACTAAATTTATATGATATCACGTAGTTCTGCACACACACTATTACATAACCTTTCTGTGCTATGCTAATGTAAAAAGTATTTTATTATTCTTATTGAACTATAATACGTATTGTTCAAATCAAAAAATCTTATTAATTTGTGTATTTTTAATAACTTCTTATACATTATATGTACATTTATTGCATCTTACGAGTATATGTAGAATTAATTATTCAGTGATAATATCTCAATTAGTATATTTTATTATGTATGCACTCAGTGCTTTAACTTGATTATGTTATGCATGTTTTGTATTATGCACAATATTACAAACTTATTTATATTACTAACATCACATTTACAAAGGTGTTAATAGTGATATTATGGTGCAGAAGCAGTTTATTAAATAAGCAAAACTAAGCGATAATTTTTTAAATAACTAGAAGTCGAAAAGTCTATAACTCTTAGCTATAACTCTTAAAGTCGAACATTTTAAAGTTTCTGAAAAAACAGAATAGTTAATACGTAAATTTATATTCTTACATTTATAATTATTTAAAAATCAATATGTTTACATAATTTTTTTCGTATTTTTATGCATTCCATGTTTATATATATCATATTTTTAAAATAAAATTGCAGTATTTTATAGCATTTAATTTGTAATTTATACAAATTAATATATAAATAAATATATTTATTCAATATATATAATATACAAATTAATTCCGTTTTATCAAGAATATAACTCTATTGTAAAAAGATTTTTTAAATATCAGTCACAACAACAATTTTTTATTTATTTAAGTTTTTATATATTTAAGTGTTTTTTTATTTAAGTAATTATTATCATTGTAATATTTGAGTCAAGGGTATTCTGTAAATTCTGAATTAAAATTAGTAGCATTAGTAACGCATCATTAATATATATAGAAAGTCAGGATAATGTTCAATGAAAACTGTATTTTTTCTTTCAACTAATGCTGTGATTTTTCATGAAGTTCCATTTAACGAGAACAGTTGGAAGGCTACATTTAAAATAGGGGAATATTTGCTCTATAATCATTTTGAAAATAGTATTCATGTATTTCTTTGTATACCATTCTGACTGAAACAAACTAAGTTAATTTTGACAATTTAATTAGTACAATTCATTGCGGTCAAAGTGGTTTTCATTTTATAATACATTTTATTAAAGTAAAGTTACTATGCTATCTACCTTTTAATACAAAAAGTTACTTTTCTGTTTAAAAGCAAATCAGACGAATTTAGCAGAAAACTAGTAACTAACATAATATGCTTGCGTTGTTTTATAAGATTCAACAAGTCAAGAAATAGTAAGTTTCACATTGATTTTCGTCAGGTAAAGTTGTTTATCTCTTAATTTTAAATTGATCATGTAGTTCCAAATTTCGATATATATATATATATATATAACTTATTAATCTGTATCAGTTAAAGATTTTTCATCGCACTTTCTTTTTAATTATAACTTTACACATATAAAATTACAATTACATATATTATTACTAACATTTCTAAATTATCACTGTTTATATATATATAGTTAGGGATAAAATACATGCTTTGCTTCCTAAATATATTTCGCTAATCAAATCAAACTGTATTTTAGGCCGCTGATAGTATTTTACTCATTATCGATTCATATATAGTTTCAGCTATAAAATCAGGATCGTCAAGAAGAATTCTGACATTCCGGAATAGACATATTAGAACTGAATTAATTTAGGATATATCTCATTACAAATCAATTATTTTCCAACTCGTGGGAGCTATTGACACAAGAAAGTTGATGACACCAAAAATATGTGCATCTTCGTAAACTGGATAGTTCTAAATATTTATGATACATCAAGTTGTGTTTACCAATATTTAAAGGAAACAAACTTCAATCGACTAAAGTTGAAACTTGATAAAAGGGGCTTTTTTGTTGAAATGTCTAAAAAAATATTTAAACTTATGATTAATTTAAAATGTTAGTCAAATTAACATAGAATAAGCTAAATATTTATTGCACAATTATTACACATTTGTCCCATTTTAAATAAAACATGCGTCCTTAAATATCTCAAATTTACCATTTTATTGTTATCGACGTTCCAACGCCGAATTTGGACAATTATTTCTGCCCATCTTTCTTCTCTACATATAATACTTCAGTATAACTCATTGACTGATCCACCTCACTCCCTCCCTTCCACCGTCTTAGTCATCGAAGACCTTCCACCTAAGCCCGACTGGAAGGCACCTCCTACTGTGCCCTTAGAGGACCCCAAATCTGGAGTGAACAAGAAGGTCTACTTCGTCTGCAACGTGCCCGGCGAGACCTGGCAGCTCCTGCCCTCCGTCACCCCCGCCCAACTCTCAGGAGCCCGGGTCATTAAGAAGTTCTTCACCGGTGATCTTGAGGCTCCTGTGGTCAGCTATCCGCCCTTCCCTGGGACAGAGGCGAACTACCTGCGTGCCCAGATCGGTCGGATCTCAGCGGCCACGCAGGTCTCACCACTGGGTTTCTATCAGTTCGATGAGGAGGAGGAGGAAGAAGAGGAGGAGGGTGGGGTTCGCGAGAATTACATGGAGAACCCCGAGTTTGAGGGTATCCCGGTGCGCGAGTTGGCAGACCCAAGTATGGCCAATTGGGTGCATCACGTGCTTCACATCCTGCCGCAGGGACGCTGTCGTTGGTAGGTCTACAGAGGGGAGCGGGGGTTCATGGAGGCTTATAGAGGGTTCTTACGTAGGTTTAAAAAATTGGGTTTATTAGTGGTGTAAAATAATAATCAAAGTGTCTACAGCCTTAAGTGTACCGATGAAATGAAGTTTCATTGTTTTTAAATAGTTCGAAATATAGGATTTAAAAGGAGTTCGACTAAAGAGATCTAAACTATTGAATTTTAAAATGAAACTCAACTATTTTGCTTACAGAGCTGTTTATAATTCTCTCTGTGAAGTGTGTTTTAATACACAATGTTTACGGATTTTAATTGGAATTTATAATAATAATTGTAAATATGTGTTATGAGTTTTATGCTGGTTTAAATAACGACTACTTTTGAAAAATAATGTATTTTTTTATTGGCGTACGTACGTATTTGCCTATTTTATGAATAATTCATTATTATTATTACCTTAGACCTTTTCAGCTACATTTTATATTTGCCACAATTGTCTGAAAAATCTTACAAATAACTTCCCTTCACCCTTCCCTTCCCTTCTTCCCTTCTTTCTCTCTAAAGGTGGAACCCGGCTCAGGTGAAGGAGGACTTCGAGGACGAAGAAGACGAAGAAGAGGAGAAGGAGGAGCCGGACGAGCCGGAGCCCGAGACTGGACCCCCACTTCTCACCCCGTTGAGTGAGGATGCCGAGGTTAACAACATGCCCGCCTGGACAGCCAACATCTCTAGCAATCTGGTCTCGCAGTACGCGGTTTCCATGGTCTCCTCCAATTTGTGGCCTGGAGCGCATGCCTTTGCCTTCGGAAAGTGAGTTAATCCGCTATCAATTACGTAATGCAGTGGTCTAAATTGGATTATTTTAAATACTATATATGGATGAAGTATTATACTACTTATACAGCTTATCAGTAGTATAAAATTCTATTAATGAAATTTAAAATCTGCTTATCTCTTTTCGAAATTAAGTCAATGACACATTTGTATGTACGTGTTATTCATATAAAATACATTACAGTTCAGTAAGGAAAACAATTTTCACTCTAAAATCCTTTAATCTGACACAAATATATTACTCCAAATGTCTAGTTATAATGTCCGTTGTTTGATTTATCTCCTAATTCGGCTATACTCGCTGCTCTCTTTGGATTGACCTAGGACCTTTGAAAATGTGTACATCGGATTTGGGCACAAATATCAAGCGGACAACATGAACCCAGTGCCATTGCCTGCGATCTTACTGGAGTTCCCCTCTGGACCTGAGATCACCGAAATGGAGGACCCCACACCCGAGGATGAGGCGGCTTTCAAGGCAGCTCAAGCGGAAACAGCTGGCCCCGGCGAGGGCGAAGAAGAACAAGAGGAGGAGGAAGAAGAAGAGGATGATTAGATAATTTACCCTAACATTATTGTTTTTATGCAAAACAGAACATTTGCATATTATACACTACTCCTGCTGTATCCTACTTATTTTTTTAAAGTAGTATCTATAATAAAACTGAATATTACTTGAATATGATAATTCAACATATCGAAATTATGTGAATGGAAAGATTTTCTTTTCATAATACATATATACTGCAGGGGATTTAATTGTTTGATATACTTTATTATGTATTCTATTATGCATTAGCATATTTTATTTATTAACTTGTTTCTCACTCCATTCAATATTTCTGTGTATATTTTGACAAATTCCTTTCTTCAATTGTGATTCAACTAAACAGTTTTAAAGATTTTCTGAACTTTTTTTAAATAAATTGATACTCCATTAATGTCTTTCTTTAATGTGTGATTTATAAGTTAGTTCGATTTTTTTAATGTGTAGTTTTTGTGTTATAGTTGATTATTTATTTAACAAGTGATTTTACTATCTAGCAAAAATTTAACAAATAACTATGTCAGATTATTGTGTCTATACGTAATCGTTTTTTTATATTGATTTTTCAAAATATTATATAGAAATTAAATTATAAGTATAGTAAACACAAAAAAAAGTAAATTTTGCTATTTAACATAATATATATATATATATATATATCGATTTTACAAAAATATCACAAAAGAATGTTTCAAGCAGCTGTTATTGTACAATTTCTTAATTAAAGTGGGTGTCTTGTTAATTTATGTTTGGCGACTTCATTGAATAGGTATATAGCAAGTGAGTCTGCAATTTTGTGTCAAAATGAGAAAAACTCCATTCGGGTTAGGTTTTGAACCCTATATCCGGGTTTAAAGGGTTAAAGAATTAACAGCAATCGCTTTATAAAAGTTTCGAAATTTTTCAAGAATCACTGAACAATTAAAAACAGTTGAGTATATAAGATATCGTACAATACACCTTTGATATTTCACCACTGTTTTACCGAACAAAATTTAAAATTATCAACATTCGCCATCGGCTTAGTGGTAATATTTCCAATTTGATTCGATAAATATAGAGTACAACGGTATATCATGTATGTTTACATATTAAACTTTAATTTAAAATGTAGATGTATATATGTACGTGAATAATTCAGTATTTACGACTAGGTTATATTTGTGTTTATTATTTTCTTTTACTTATACATCATAAGGCTGAGTAGTTTTTTTTACATTTAAATACCCAGAATAAAGTGCGTAAACTAAATACTTTAAAACAATGTGAAAGTTATCCGTACCTACACTGGCTGCAAATATATTGTAAATTTAAATTACAATAAGATTAAATTAACTAAATAAAATAAATAAGTTTAATTAATTAATTAATAAAAAGAATAAATTTACAATATATTTGCAGCCTAAATGTATCTGCAGTTAAAATGATGCACAGTGCAAATCACATTTTCATTATGTCTATTTAATTTTCTTTGTTTTAATGAAATGGATCAAATAACCGAAAATCCATTTGAAATGTACAGAATAAATCCTCGTTTATTATAAAAAGTATATAAAGTTAATTGTTCAAATATACTATAACTAATTCCGTTTGTAACTTGTAATTCATTGGTAATTCTTAGATTTTTGAATTTCTATTTAAAATTTGTCTGTTTACTATTTCAAATATATTCTAATCTCTATATTTATTGTGTACATATTTGTACATACTGCTTTCCATGATAATTAACTTATATTGTTTACAGATGTTGAATTAAAGTGATACTTCGTTGGAGTTTGTAATTGTGGCACTATATAAATGCAATAAAAGCACACAATATGAAATAAGAAATGTAACGTCAATACTGAGTGAATCGGGATGAACTGAACGTTCTTCTACTTGTCATGGAAGCTGAAGGTAAACCCATCATGATTGGAGTCATCTGGATGGAAGGCACAGATGATTGAATAGCACAATGGTTTACAGATTATACAATAAGATATTCAAGGTTTAATAATAAGTGTTATTGTTTTTGAACACTTTCTAAAATTCCATTTATATATAATATACATCCTTGGATTATTTTTACTGTTGTTTCTATCATATTAAGCTCAATGTGACTGGAATTTAAGAAACATTTTGTAAAGATTAAGATTGCGGTGAATTACCAGAAAATTAGTGACATAAAATGAACTCCTAACTAACATTTAATATAAAGATTTAAAGGTTTTTTACTAAAAAGTGCTGCTAGTTTAATGTTAGACACATAACAAAGAATTAATCGATTTCAGGTATCTCTTTAGCATTCAGAAACGATTTTATCAAAAAACACCTAGAATTCTATATATAATGCTTCTTATTTACTATAAGCTCTATAATTGCATTCAGCAAGAAATATCTTGTACAAACAGCATACTGGCAATGACACACAAAATAGTGGTGGGAGTCTTACGAGTTGACAATGACTACAGATATCCATCGTAAGACAGTTTTCTCATCAAACAGTCAACCTACAATATTGTCACTACATCCCTATATATGTTCCTTGCCTAAGAATCTTGCGTCTCTTAAGGTTTTCTTAAGAATGTGCGAAGTTGCGGGTTTCGGAGGGAGTCGATGATGTTTATATTGTGCCGCAACCCAGCAACCGAGTCGACTGTTGTTTACTAAGAGACACAACCGATCTTGTCTTCCACACACTCCTCGACATTACGATATCCGTAAAGGAGATTTCTTAAAAACTGTTCCCCTTTGGTATCTATATATATATATATATATATAGGCGGATTTACTGAGAGAGAAAATTGCTTAAATCTAAGCTCATCAGTTTAACAGATCATGAAGTTCACTGCCGCTGGTTTGTGCTCATTTCTTTACGTTGCGATTTTTATTCTGCTGAAGGCTTGTTTGGTGAGATCACGAAAACCTTGTAAGTTGGATAAAGTTACATTTTTATATACAATTATGAGGTTTAATAAGTTTTAAAACTCGATTCTAGTTATTTGAAGGATAATCTTGGTTAAACTTATTATGAAACTTGTAAAAATATCAATGATGGATAGTTTATCACTCTGTTGTAATTACTCCCCACTACATTGTGCTTTGTCACGTTAATATATATATATATATTAAGCTCAGT
>JAYRBW010061228.1:0-10437 GCA_036023295.1 Invenusta paracnida | reverse complement strand
GCAAAAGTCACTCAGTGTCAGTATTCAGGGTGAGTGATTTTTGAGAAGCACTAGCCCGGCTGGTGAGTGGTTTTTTAAAAGCTAAGGTATTGGGAAAACAAGATTTCCAAAGGTTAAATTAATTAATTTTATCATGTAACTATAAACTATCATGAGGGCGCATATCAATTAGACACTTTACTTAGACATTACATTTATTACAATTGAATTATTATGACTTACAATACCTGCAATACAATATATTATAAGGGAAATAGTTACTTATTTTTTATTTGTCTTTTAAATAATATAATTTCAGGGTGAGTAGCTTTTTGGCAAGGCGAGTAGATTTTGAAATGCACTCACCTGGCTGGTGAGTGGTTTTTTTAATGGTTTAGACCCCTGGTACATACATACCAATAATATTCAACACTATTGAAACCATTGAATAATTACTATTGATACGTACATACCAATAGACACTCTAATATTTTATTTTAATAGAATTGATATGAAATAAACTTATAGAAAAATGTATATTTAAATAAGTTTATTCTATGCCTATTATTCAACATATTAGATAAAAAATAGCTTTTAAAATTGTGATTTTTTGACTAAGTGTTATATAAATAGTTTTTCCCACTATACACTTCTTTTGATATAATCACTGTTAATAGATATATTATTCCTTTTCAACTCATTTTTACATTTTGTAAGATATAATTATAAAGAGAAGCTGAATTTGTTTTAGTATTCTTTTAATATTTAAATCTTATTTTATGAAAAACACCTTTATAAACAAAAAATTGGGGTCATGCAGTATCAGACTCTATTAACCCATATGTATATTACATATTTAGATAGTTTTTACATACTTTAAATATGCTCTCTTAAGGTACCAACCATTTAAAAATATATTATTTAAAAAATTTGCCAAAATGATCAGAAAGCAACTTTATAAACCATTTTAAAATTGAAATTAATTATATTAGTTAGATGTATAATAGCATTAATTTTATATCATTAGAAAGAGCATAAAGAGTAGGAATATAATAATAATAATATAAAATGTACAACTTGAAAGTTAGGAATAGACATTTAATATTGTATAATTTATAAAGCTAGACACATTGCTGTTAGTTATTTTTAGGTGTATTTTAAGACCTAACTACTGTCTACTTATATTCAACTATTATTGAATTAAACTAAAAAGGCTCTATTCAAAATCTGTGATGATAGATTAAAAATACTCTTAATATATGACATGACATTGTATAATAATGTATAACAAAAGTCTTGTAAAATATTATATTCTTTTTGAGTACTAGGTTATTTTTAATGAAATCTATTGCAAATCAAACTAAATATTATTTCTCAGTCAATCATCATCCAAAAATATAAATTTTTGGTAAATCTAAGTGGTCCCCTCTTTAATATCCTGCGGGTCATTACTTGATGCTATCATAAGCATAGCTTAGCACAATGATAATACTTTTTTCAGATTGCATTAGTATTACTCAAAACTATCATAGTACAGAACTAACTTAGGAGAAAGGTCAGCCCACAATTTTCAGCACTACAGGGTCACATCCTTTGTACTCATTGTTCTGGTGTCTTGTGATTCTTTTTCTTATGTTATTGTCTAACAAAATTTCCAAAAATATGTATCTTCTAATAATATCAAATTTTTTTAAATGCATTAATCTTTGTGTATCATTTACATGCTTTGTTTAAGGTATATTTATTTCATGTTTTGTCCTTTTTTTTAATTGTCAAGATTTTAAAAATTTAAGTATAAATACATGTTAATAATTATTTTATTTTTTTAAATTAGAACAATTCCTATTATAGGCAGGGTTTTTTTAAATAAAAAAATCCTTTGGCTTTTGTATTTAATATCAAAATTTATTGTATTTATAGTCTATTTAAACATTATTTAAACAACCTAATTGTAATTATTAATAAAAAGTAAATATTGTCCAATTAACTTAATTAAAATATAAAGTATTGATAAATAAGTATAAAATAATATGTTGAAATTGGTCAATGATATGTGCCATTGATGAATATATATATTAAGCTTTTTAATTAGAAAACACACAGATTTCATTATATACTATGGAGATATAATGGGATTCATTTAAGTCACATAATGCATAAACATATATTCATTCATGTTAGATTTATAATGTCTTTGTGTGTGCCATTGGTATGTATGGTTTGCAAATGGTATGGTGTTATGTGCATTCATGAAATGTAAATACCATTGATATTATAAGTTGTCAATTGTATGCAACATATGTATACACATACTACTATGTATAATAAATTATTGTGTATTACAAGTGCATATTAACTTACATTATATTGTATGTAATATTTACAGTATTAAATAATTTAACTGTAATACATCTGATTTTTTTATTATTTTTTATACTTTTCTTTGTTCATCTTCTGTAAATATTAAACGTGACCATATTTATCTTGTATTCTCTTGTAATACCATGCTTATAACTACACTTCTAACATACCACAATATTTTTTTAATAATTCACTTGAAATAGTAATCATTCTCCAGCAGCAAATAAATTTTTCAATCTGAAATATGCAATTACTACAACACATATATTCTTTAATATTTAAGATAGACAACATTTTAATAAGACCCCACTCAAATTAGTTCCTAGTTACAGGTCCATATCCCAATTTCTCAATTAATTTTAAGCTATTAAATATTTATTAACTAAACCTTCATATTAATTATATGATTATATTATTCTTGGTTTCAAACTTCAGAGAGTATATCAATCAATCTATATACATATTGTATATGATTTTTTTCTTCTGTACCTTTAAGCCTTATATGTGCCAAGATATATAATTTGTAGCCTGCATATTATCTTTTTGTCTATCAATTAATATTTTAATTTCCAGAGTATGACAGATCTCCCAGCAACTATAAATTTTCCTCTAGAGGAGGAAAAAACTTTACAGTTCTGGAAGAAAATTAATGCTTTTGAAACTTCTCAAAAACAAAATGTGAATAAAGTAAAGTAAGATTCAATTTATGGTGAAACTTGTATTTTTTATTTATTTATATTTGCTACTTATTCATATTATGGATTGTTATCTTTCTCTCTTGTTTAATCCCTGTATTCTTGTCTCCTTTTCTCTATCTCTATGTTTTTTACTGTCATTTTCATGGTCTATTAACTGCCCCATTAAAGCCCTTATTTTTTTGCTTAATCCAAAAATCACATACCTGTACATTATTTCATTAATATAAAACATTCTATAATATGCTATTTACAAGTTGACCTTTTTGTAGATTCTTTAAATGGATATATATATACTTATTTTAGTATTTTTTGGTATAAATTTGAGTTACTTTATTAAAAACATATTACTTTATTTTATTTTATGCAACTTTTTATATCATTTCAAAAATGAATTATTGTCATTTAGTTCTTCTAATAAATACGAGCAAAAGTTTCCAAGGCAATACAAGAATAACTGTTTGATTATTTTTACAGAATGTTATTTATGCTAGTTCTAGAAAAGTGTTGAGAATGGCAGATAGCATTTTATTTCATGTTGTTAACCTTCTATACTCTTGCTATACTCCTATACATACTTTATTTAGAATTTTCCTATCCATGAGACATATACACATTGTTTTATACAATATGTTATTATAATTTTATTTCATGTAACAAAACACTGCTGCTATTTATCATATAAAAAGCATGATAAAAAAATCCTCATTTCAGTGTCATACATTTCATCGCACTAGATTAATTGTTTATTGTTTGTATTATAGTCTATGGTACTATAATGCTCTATAATATAATCTCAAATTTATCGATTTTCCTAATTTTAATTGTTAAAAACAGCTTAACAGTTATAAATTGCTACTTATAATTAGGATTTTTGAGAGTGTATTTTCGTGTATAAATACTTCTGCCTGTATTTAGAAACTAAGTTGCTTTCATTTTATTGGAGGATATATTACAAATAGGTGTATTTTCTATGCTTTATTCAATTTATTCAAACAATGTTTGCATAAAGAGGATTTTTGTAGTTACTTTTATGGTGCGATTATCTGACTTTATTTATTATAATCATCATTATTTCTTAGAAAAAGTTTCAACTAACAAGTTTTTAAAGATTATTGTTTTGTTCTTTTACTAACAACAAAAAGGTACACATTCTATGATGGTCCCCCCTTTGCAACGGGTTTGCCACATTATGGCCATCTTTTGGCGGGAACAATTAAGGACATTGTCACTCGATATGCCCATCAGGATGGATACCATGTGGAGCGTAGGTTTGGTTGGGATTGTCATGGCCTACCAATTGTGAGTGAATGAAAGTTTTTAATGAATTATTGATCTAGTATGTAATTTACTTTTTATTGTAAGTATTCTAACACTATAACATAGAATGCATGCTAATTTCCCTATTATTTCAATGAACTTTAAAGCCTTGACCTAGGGATAAGTAGTACTAATGTAGACATAACGAAATATCAAAGTACATCGAAGACTTATTATATTTCATAATCTTGGATAATGTGAATGTGTATTTTCTTTGCTTAATAATTAATGGTTTAGGAATATCGTTGTAATATACAAGTACATTTCAAATTGCTGTGAAATCCAATGAATCATTTTGATCAATTTTGCAGACAGCTATTCTCTATAAAAACGAATTTAGCCAAAGTATAAATGTTTGATTAAAATACCTGTGGTCAATCTATCACAATAATGTCAACGCAAAATATAGAAAGTATGTAAAATATATTTAAATTATTTTTAGACTAATTGCTGTAATTTTATAGCAAACTCTATAAATGAATATTTGAAAGTTTTAGAAGATATTAAATATCTTTTAATTAATATTAATTTACCAGTTTATTTATTCAGATACATTGATTGTTTCAGGAATATGAAATCGACAAAGAGCTTGGAATAACCGGGCCTGCTGACGTTGAAAAGATGGGTATTAAAGCATATAATGACAAATGCCGCTCTATTGTTATGCGATACAGTGATGCCTGGGAGGTAGGATATCACATCAAATATTTGTCTATGATTTTATTTTATGTTAAGTTAACCGTTGTATATTCTTATTGAATAATTAGTCATATTCTTGATAGCTTTCTCAAATTTTTATGTTTATATCCTTGTTTGCTCAAGTCTTAAATATTACAAATATTTTTCTATTATCTAATGCAGCAGCTTGTTATAGTATGTAGGTACAGATGTCATGATAAGTCAATCTACTTTCTATTATAATTGATCTGTGATTATTTACATTAAAACTTCTTTCACTGGCGTTTAATAGAAGAAATATGGTATTTGGAGTTAGCTTTAAACTTTATGTTGATTTTAGCTTTTCAAATAATAATAATAATATTGAAACTGTAAAATGTAGGCAATATTATATTTGTACATAGTTTGTAATTACTAACACTTTTTTTATAAGCTTTTGTCTTGCTCTTGTTTTGTTTTTATACCTTTGTTGCTCTACGATTAATGTATTTTTATACCTCAAATATATACCAGTGGTGTTATAATTACCCCGTTTGATTATGGATAATAATAGACTTAGGCTAAACCACATTGCATTTTTTCTCTATGTACATATATTGTCTTCACGATATATGCTTACTGTAATCAATCTACGATATACATAAATATAGTACTGGACACTAAACATTATTACATAGTAAAGGTGGCCCTATACGTATAGAAATTATTGGTTTCATATAGAAAATTCTCGCAACTTAATAATATTTGACTTAGTTAATCAAAAAAATGTAATTTCATGTATATATGATTTATCTATGCCAACTGCAAAGCAGTTTCATTTTATTATGATTAATTTGTACAATTATAAGTTTGTTTTTAAATCCAATGTCCTTCGAAAGAAGTTCCTCTTTGAAAAGTGATGAGTTCGTTAGTCTCCAATTCGAATTGGACGAAAAGATTAAGGAACTTTCCAATTTCTGATCTTTCTTTTTTTCAATTCTGTGTTTGTACTCTTTTCTAAGTAATTTCATTAGAAAATTGTGTTTATAATAATTCTTTCATTTTTATTAATTGCATTTATTGTCTTAATTGTTGTTTTAATTTTTTTGAACAACTGGAAATCCACCGTAAATTTTTTTAAAGAACTCTGTGTAAATAATATACTTTTTTAATTATGATTTAGAATATTAATTGTGATATGATTATGTTACAATATTAGTTAATGTGAAAAGATATTTTTTATTAATGCGGTGTTATCAATATGTAAAAGGTTTATTACTTATCAATTAATTGTCAAAAGAAATATGACTTTTGAAAGATATACAATTTTCTTTTTTTGTGCAGGAGATTGTAAATCGAATTGGCAGATGGATTGACTTTGAGAACGACTACAAGACCATGTATCCATGGTTTATGGAGTCGGTGTGGTGGGTTTTCAAACAGCTGTTTACCAAAGGTCTTGTCTACCGGGGAGTAAAGGTCATGCCCTATTCCACCGCTTGCAACACACCACTCTCTAACTTTGAGGCTGGTCAAAACTATCAGGATGTCTCGGATCCTGCGGGTAATAAGAAATGTTTTTCTCCCTCTTTCATTTAGGGGTGCATTGGATTTTGTGTGCTTACAATATATCAACACTTAATTGTCATTGGCACATTATTATATTTTAATACCTTTTTTTCTAACATAGAGAGAGAGTTAAAATTAATGTTTACTTTTCTATTTGTAGTAGTCGCCTTATATTGATTTGCTATTGTATATTGCAGTAATTGTTAACTTTCCATTGGACGAGGATCCTTGTGTAATGATGGTTGCCTGGACCACAACACCATGGACACTGCCCAGCAATCTGGCACTATGTGTTAACCCGGAAATGGACTATGTCAAAGTTAAAGGTATTGTCAGTGATACAAAAAATGTAGGGTTTTAGTATTATTTTTGCCATCTAAAATTACGAATTTTTTATCAAATTTTTGCCAGAGACTATATTTTGGCATGAACGTATTATTATTATTCAATTGACTAATAACTAGGAGATTAAAATATAAGGTTTATACAAATGGTCTGTTCAAAATATTTGTTTACTAATTGAACTGTAATATTTAATATATGTATGTATGTATGTATAATTACCATACGAGAATACAAAACTACAATCAGAATTTGCATACTTTGCTGTACCTAAACTTGATTTTCCTATTTCTGTTTTTATAACTTTTTATTTTTCCATTTTACTGCTGCTTTTATTGTATTAAGAATGTGTATAATATAATACTTATTATTATATAAATATTAGGTTTCTTTTAAATTCTTAACAAATGTCTTCTAGAAACTGATTTTTCGATATTTTGGTTTTACTGTTTGTTCACAATCAACTGATCTAATTTAAATGGTTTACTATCAGACAATCAAACGTCGCACATTTACATTCTAATGAAGCCCCGACTCGGTTCCCTATTCAAAAAGGAGGAAGACTACACTATACTTCAAGAGTAAGTTACTTGATTTTAATTAGTTAGAGTAAGTTAAATTATGAAATAAAAAATTGTCAGTTTTTATATGTGATACCAGTGATATTGAACGATGCAATCCAGTTTTCTAAGAACAAATAATTAGCTAAGTATATCGTCGTCATCTTGTCCTATGCTTTTTTTTAATCTTGGGAAGCTTTTAAATATTGGTTACCTTCCAAGACTAAAGTACAGCATAGTAAAAAACTCGATAAAATGGCGGAAATGGAAAACCAGAATTTATATCGACTTTTCTTAAATTGTAGATCCAGCTGATTGTTTTTTCAAGAACTTTTTTTTAAAATCATGTTGGATACAGCATGTATGTAAAATATTATGAATATCTTCTTGTGATATATTAGTTCTTTACAATGTGCGATTTTTATAATTAATTGGTTCAAATTATCGTTTCTATTAGAGTTCACTTATACAATAATATACGTCTGATGCAGAGGAAAAGCATATTTTAACAATCTTTTTATGAAATTATATATATTGGATTCTTTTTGTGTATTTTTAGTATAAATATAAAGATAAGGAATATTGCGTTTTTCATGGAAATGTTTTGGGCTAAATTTAAATGTTAAATTTGATTCGAAATAAATTTGTTTTTGTAGAACTAAAAACCTGTGCATTTGTCATTAAATTTCTTATGAAAATATTTCGACCTAATCGGAAATATTCTAGTCATAAAAATAATTTTGATTGATTATATATTGTAAAAAACGGTTAATAAGCTATTCCAAATTGTAATTTTTATTTTCGTTTTAGTAATCTATATTTATCTCTATTTATATCTTGAGATACAACTTCGAAATGCATTTAGTGTTTATTAAAATACGATGCATAGAATAAAATGACAATAAAATGAAACACATTTCCATGATTAAGAATAAATGATAACTATAACATAGTAAAACAACTAATTGTTTAAAAATACGCCTGCCTTGTAATATTCTTACTGTTTAAAATTAGCATTCAATTATACACAGTCCTCCAACAGGCACCCGAATGCTAGAAAATGCCAGAATGTTTTATTTTAACCATAAATGCCCAAAAAATACCATATTTTATGCCAGAAATTTTTTTGTTGGTGTTTGTTATTTTAAAGGGTTCATTTTGGGTCAGGCAAAAGTTTGGGTTTCAAATATTGATCTAGCTGACATTCACATGCTTGATCCCTATTATTATATTTTACTGTATTACTTTCCTATACGGTAATAATAAATGTAACACTGCTAAGAAGCTCTTTATTAGAGTGTTTTATATTATATTACATACAGAGTGCTGTAACAACACAATGCAATAAAAGTATTTGACATTTTTAATGCTTGCCTTCATTTGTTTTACTTTTGACAATAACAAAAAGAAATATCTTGTGTTAAATATTTTCTAACCTTAAATGTAATTATAATTATATTTTTATTTATATGTAACTTCGTATTTAGAATGAAAGGCAAAGCACTTAACGGCAAATCCTACAAGCCGATCTTTCCTTACTTCCAAGATGTAAGTTCATCTTTTTTAATGTTTGTATTTTGTAATTATATTTTTTACTGTACTCTTGCTTCAATTTAAAGTTGCAGAAATATTTATCAAATTTCGGTATTTTTATATTGTTCTTTTAACGAGGACTTTTTTACATTTTATTTTCGTTTGTATTTTTGGGTTTTACTTTACTTCATTTTCCAATTTCTGTATTACCTATTTGATTCTTCTACCTTTATGTTATAAAAATCGAATGTTACAGATAAGTAGGTAAATAAATAGGTGCCTATAATAAACCACAGATTACATTTTTTATTACCTTCTGAGTATAGGTATCTCTACGAATTGTACCATAGTTTTTCTAAACAGCTCAAGACAGATATTTGTTAATTACTATAAGACACGCAAATTGATACCTTTAATTTATTAGATATCACATTTAATTAAATACAGTTAAATTACCTTCTGAGAAGCTTGACAATATTAAAAAACATAGTTAGCTCAAGTCAAATATATTTTTAAAGAGCTAACACATTTTGCGCTTATTTCAATTCTTTTATGATATGAGCTAACACACTGCCACTTTTTGCTAATAATAATACAATATAATCCAACTAACACACATACAATCTATTAATTTATCCACATAATGAGTGTATATAATATGTACATATGTAATCAATTTAAATGATTGATATCTTTCCACAAGCAATAAGTAAATACAAACGTCGTTCATCATTGGTATTATTATAATCAGCAGTGAATTTTGTTTTGGTATTTTAATTATAGTATTTAGCTTCAATCTCCTTAACATGTCATATTTATCACAGCAATATAGTGTGATAAGTGTCACATCCAAATCAAAGTTACATATTGATTTTCTTACAACACGTGCACTTTATGAGTTTTAAAACATTGTGGGGCCGAATTCAGAGTTGAGTTAATTAGAGCTGGCAGTTGATATAACTGGATGGTCTAAAAAAAGTTATTGATCTTTTTATGTTTGTGTAAGTGCAATTTTTACAAGTTTCACCATAATTTAATATGTATTTTTATGTTGCATTAATAATTGATAATACTATTTGTATAACGCTTAACTTTACTATCAGTTTTGTATTAAATTATAAATACAGTACAATAAAATATATTGATTTTTATAATAGTTCAGTTGTTTATCCAAATAAAAATTGCTAACGAAAATTGTTAAAAATTGTTAACGAATTGTATTGGCTACTTGAGTTATTATAAGATATTATGATAGCCCGTTAACAGAACTCGATTAATTTATAATATGCATTAATATCTCGTTATGATAAGATTAGAAACAAGTCACAGGTATATTTAGGAAAGGTTTATTTAGCAATAATCATATCTTAAGTTAGCTAAAACTAATATGATTTATTCTAATGATGGTGACTATAAGTTAT
>JAYRBW010061227.1:0-10437 GCA_036023295.1 Invenusta paracnida | reverse complement strand
CACTATACAATTTTATTATTAAAATCGATCTATCTTCCTAGTAATAGATATTCTTAGCATCATTACGACACACTTTTAAATATTTTTATGTTAATTGCTTCGATTATTTATAAATAATATTGTTCTACAAATTTCTTTCCGCTCGACTTCACACTACTAAAATAATCTACAAACTGTATAAACAATCATTTACGGCTCATTCAACTCTTATTGGTTTCGATAGAGTAATTTATATAAAATGCGTACTTGTGTTTCAAAACTTGAGCATCTGAAATCAAGCTCTCAATTTTCAAAAGCCCATGGTCAATTTGTTGGTTATCCAGATTATGGCTGTGGTCCACAAACAGGCCTTGCAAATGAAGGATTATTCATTATGGCTGTTGGTCTCTTGAAATGGTACAAAATGCCCCTAGGTTATTTTTCACAAATGGTTGTCTTCGTGGTGCGCAGCAAGCTGAAATTGTGCGTGAGGCATGCATCAGACTTAATGAAATCGGAATTCAAGTTCGGTCTTTAGTGTTAGATGGATGTGCCGTAAATGTTACAACTATTGTATCTCTCGGGGGTAAAATTCCTGTAAAATCGCCGTTCTTTATTCACCCATGCAACAACTCCTGGAAGGTAAGAACTTTTTTTTATAACGCACACATGATTACCTAAGTTAGTAAGAAATTCATTAGCTAAAACAAACTTTTTACTTGAAAATGGGGACAAAATCTCATGGATTTATATACACCGCTTTTATTTTTTTTTCAAAAATAACAAGGATTACATGCAGCAAACAAACTCACAAAAGCCCATGTAACAGAATTCGTTCGACAAAAAATGAAGGTTAGATTAGTTGTGCAAGTATTAAGTAAATCGACAGCAGATGGTATAAAATTCTGTACGCAATCTCAATTCCCAGGTTTTTAAAATTCAGCACGGACTATTGATTACATTAAAATGATCGATAGACTCTTTGATTACTTAAACGCCAAATCACCATATGGTACCTAAGTATGGAAAATGTGGCATACGAAAGGACAATATTGATGAAATTTCTTCGTTCTTTAGCAGCGCTTCGGGCATATTAAAATCATTAAAACTTCTTAATGGTTCATTAATTATGGAGTCCAGACTAAGAACTTTTATTTTGGGATATCTTTGTAATATGGAATCCGTCATTCAACTAAGCAAAGATTTATTTACAACTAATCCAGATGTTTATTTTTTCTTGCCATATCGTTTGTGTCAGGATCATCTTGAGCACTTATTTGGGTATCTGAGGCAAAGAGGAGGCTGGTGCTCAAATCCGACTCCGCTCTATCTTATTTATAGCTACCGGGCTTTGGTAAGTAATAGAATACGCTTATCTGGAATTACTCACAGTCGTAACTGCATTGATCAGTCAGATACAGATCAAAATGAGTTGTCTGATCTTCTGGATGTCAAAGATAGTGACATTCAAAATGAAGATAGTATTCAGCTTTTTTTCATTATTTGAACTCTCCACGTATTACGTACCAAAATAATGTTTTGTATTATATATCAGGCTGGATATCAAGGTCAGTTTCTGCCTCAGTAAGCTGCTCAACATGCAAAGAAGCATTATTTAGTTCCTTTCCATTGTCTGAATCACATTCAGCAGCAACGCTTATATCTATAAAACAAAGAGTTGGGTTACAATACCCCAGCAAAAGTGTCTTCACCTTAGTAAAAATATGTGATTCTGTTCTCAAGAAGGATATGGATCTTATCAAATCCCAGAAGCCATCACATTTTTAAATGCTATCATATCTATGTAATGTTGTTAATTTATCACTACACCGCATATTTCTTGATTTAAAAGAACACTCTAAGGAGTGCGACTTTCTAAATCCTCATGTTCCTGCACTTATTAAAAAATTGCACACAAATTTGCTAATGCTAGACTATGTTCTTTTTCACGTACATTAAATGAACAAATTATTGGGTGTACAAAAGAAAAACGCAATCAACTTCACGATTATCCATTTTTTTAAATTACTGATATTTTATTACCTAGTGCATACGACCTATCTACCATGTACAAACACCCATACCTACGTAATAATTTTGATTTTCATTGGCAATAGGTTTGTATGTATTTACGATCCCTTTCTAATATACATGTATATGTGAATGTATATGTTTATACCATATGTATGTTTACTATATGTATACCATGATAATATGTATGTATATATATGTTTATACCAAATACAATATGTTAAACCATATATATGCTTATAAATACAGAAGGTATAGATGAATATATATACGTACCAAACGTCTTGTGTTTTATTATTGTTTTAATATATTTTGAATTTGGTTAAACAATCTCTAATTTAATATATTATGACTATTTTCAAAATGTAGGTAAAAATTACTTGCATATTTTACAATTAACATTCTGGTAAAATAATAGATAAATAGATAAGAAGTGATTTACGAAAAAAAAATCTTCCCTCCCCCTTTTTCCCCCCGAATAATGATTTGTTTCTGTTTTTTTTTTCAAGAATAATCCACTTGTTCGATCAAGATATGGTTTAGATATTTTTATGCATTTTAAGCATATATAGTTGTATTTAAATCGGCTAAATAAATCAGAATTTACTAACGAAAAACTTGTTTCCCACCGCCACCGTAAGTAGCTAGGTATAAAAATAGGGTTTTCCTGAATAATTCCGGATCCATTGGGTCGATTTAGGTGCGGTTTCATATATATTTGTGCAAAATCACGTTTCGCGCAGTTTAAGCTAAATTTTATCTAAGTCTGATAAGCAGATCAGAAGTTATTATCAAAAGCCTGTACCACCTTCCCAGCCTTTAGAAGGTAATTAATAACACGCTGCAGTAAATTTGTCCACGCTGAATATCGATTGACAGACTGAAGCGCAGAAAATATGTCACACTCATTGTTAAAAGTGGTTATTCTATGTAATCTATTTAATTAGGTGCATATATATATCTACTCTGGCTTTATTAAACGAATTTGTGCTGCAGTGTTTTTCCTATTCTGAGCTTATGACGACGGCATATTTGTTGCGGCCCACTGCGGAGTGAAAATAAACTAGAAAATTGACAAGGACGCAGGAGACGCCCTCAAGAATGTCAACCAAGAGGAAGCCAGGACCCCCTTGTACTCAGTCAAAGCTAAAATCAAGATATCGATAAACGATAAGGGGTCCAACAGCCTGGACAAAAATACGTTTCGCTACTCTATAATTGGGAAAAAACGGATCAAACCTTGGAAACACATCCAACTGTCACAGGTAGGACCGATGCTCGCTGGCTCAACTCAGAAGTGGTCAATGTTACTGGTTAGGGAGTTTCAGGAACATACTCGGAGGTATTCAGGAAGATTCCGGTGGTGCAGAATTGAAGACGAAACCGTCATACACATCATGAAAGTTTGTAACGATCGAAGAATGTACGTCGACTTCGAAAGGCCTTCAAGATTAGAAACAGAGCCGACCTCCGAAATAAACCTGCGAGGTCTGAGGTGATCTCTTTCGTCTGGAAAGCAATCGAGCTTTCACAACAACGCGGAAGTGGGAAATAAAAAAAACGTCATATTTATGAGTTAAATATTTAATTATCCACCTCGCTTGACTTTGCCATTGTTTCAGATATTATCCTAATCGCTCAGTCTTTGTTATAAATAAACAAGGGAAACAATTAAAATCCTCAGTTATAAAGCAAAACATATTATTGAGCGCGAGCGACAAGAACACTTACTCTAAAAAAAGTTGACGATAACATTTATATACTACTAGCTCGAAACCTGTGTTGGCAGTAGTTTTTATATAAAGTATTGGAGCTTTTATTTATGAACGGCTATAAATATGAATTATCTTTCATAAACTAGAATCTTAGATAATAAACTATTATAATTACTACTTGCTCAAAAATACAACTGCATCGTAATCAATTTATTTTTTCACGTGATATTTTGATAAATTGTATTGCCTTATATGCAAAATAATTCATATAATATAGCTTCACAGTATTGTACGCTACATTCCCGATCATAAATAACATGAGACTGTATTTAAAACACTTCATATGTATAAAAGCTGCGCACAAAATTATTCTGTTACACAACAATGGCGGATTATTGTCCCGGCCAGGATTAAAGCGCTTTTATAGCAAGGAGTGAGGGTTCTTGTCACTCGCTCTATATTCTTTGGTTATAAAGTCTAAAATAATAATAAGTTTAGAAGCACGTCGTATTTATTGTATTACAATAATAAAATAAATTGTAATATTATTGTAAATAAGAACATTCAAATCTGTCCAACGTTTGGAGATGATGGGCAAAGTTGTAAAAGTCATTGTGGGTTCTATGAATCCACAAAAAATGTAAATTATAAAGCATTACAACTAAGCAACTTGAAAAAACCAATTATATTCATTTTAACACAATTATTAACAAATATCTATTTTTAATTGTTAAACGAAATTTAAAGCCTATACAGATTCACATTTATAATTCTTTCTACAGTACAAAGCTATAATATTTCGTGGCACTATCAGTAAACTTAGCATACTTTTCAGAGACGTTTTAATTATCTAATCTAATATATGTATATTTAAAAGAAATTCAGCAGAATCTACTTTAGTCTTAATCGACTTCAAACTTTATCAACGTTTGAAACAAAATCAAAGTTCACTCCCTCGCAGGTAACAAATAGACTCCCGCGGCGTCATTATTAACATTTACAAGTGATCATTTATCGAAAACGGTAAGTTTATATTTCTCATTTGATCTACATATTTTTTGTTAAAACTACTAATAACATAAGTAATAACATAACCTTATGCTCTTTTTGATTAACAATGTACATACATAGATAGAATAATACTAGTAGATTGTAGGTCAATATGTTGTAAGGTGTGCGATTATCCAATTTTTATGAACTTTACATAGTAGATTATAATTCTTTTTACACATGGATTTAAAGCATTTCCTCTTTTCTATAAAATTCAGTGAGTAAATATCATAGACTTTAAAATGATAAGTTTGGGGAAAATAAATCTTATATTTAATAAATAGTGATTTTTAATTACATTTAAATGCATAATAAAAACTATTTTTGAAATAATTTCGGAAATTGCGTCTTATAAAAGTAGTTTCTCAAACAAAATTATATTGTATAGTAAATTCCTGAGATGCTCTCTCCTGCATTCTAGGTCTTAAAACCTCAAAAAATGTACAGGCTATGCTACCGCGTAGCCATGGCTCCCCGGATTTAGAGTAGCGTGCGCCCCTTTAGTTACCAGCCCCCCCACTTTCAATTTGGCTCCGCGGTGCCTGAAAGAGAAATACATATTTCTGCTAAGTAATTCAAATCTAGGTATATTCAAACGATAAAAATTCACTTCCGTAAAAATCGAAATTAGCCACAACATTATTGTTTATAACTTAAAATAACCAATATCGGAAACACAAAGATCGATAATACAACATAGTATACCTTTTTCGTTTCGAAATGTATTATATAAGTTTCCTATATGGTGATATGCCAATATGTACATAACTTCGGTTTAAATGACAACAACGTTTCCCTATTTGTCCCCTACGGTACCCCCGGAACATGTTATTATAACAAACATACATAGTAGTTTCAAACTGTTGTTGATATTCTATAGAAAGGAAATGTGTGCAAAATTTCAGTTAAATTGGTTGAACACAAATTAAAGTCGATTTAATTTAGTTCCCAAACGTTTTTTTCGGTCAAGGAAAAGCCTCTTTTTCTGTCTTTAACCCTATCCTAGTTTCAATCTTTTTGTTACGAAGATGATCTATATAATAATATCCTTTAATATCTCCTACATTAACCCCCCTGCATACCGGCGAGGGGCTGAATCACCCCTTATTAATATTTTAATCATTGTTACCCCCTCAGAGGTTCTGCTATAGGCCTCTAAAGTAGGTGACCCCCATTATTTTACTTTATCTAATTATAAGTGAAAACAATAACATGTTTAAAATCGGGGGTGGATAATGTGAAATCTATTTCATTAATAATACACTACTTTTTTTATAAATAAAATTGGGAACACATAGAATATGCATAACGTATACGTTCTATGTGTTCCCGCATGCGTTCTATGTGTTCCCCATGCGTTCTATGTGTTCCCCATGCGTTCTATGTGTTCCCGCATGCGTTCTATGTGTTCCACATGCGTTCTTTTTTTGCAGTGTGAGATACTCATGTAAAAATCAAATTATTCTTAAAAAGAATTAATTAATATATTATATAAAAAGTGCATAATACAACAAATAAATGTATCTAGTTTTAACTTAAAAATTGATTCAAAATTTTTTTAAATATGACTACGCGTTTATTTATAGTCCTACGTGTTAACCATTCGACCACGCAGTTGTTAACTTGATATAGATATACAAATTTATAAATACACGTCTATGAAAACAATTATTATAAAACATTATTTTCGATATGTTTTGAAACATTTTAAATAGAAATTATATATCATTTACATATTATATAGGTATTAAGCTAAATAATTAATGTAATTTTACTAGTTTAAATATATAAAAATTATATTATAATATATCTATCTACCACAGATTTAGATTTACTTTTGTTATACAGGATTAGTCGTCAACTGACTTTATTATATAATACCTGCTTTTTGCAATTTCAGATATGAAACGCAAATTGTCAGGTGCATATATCCGCAAAGAGAAAGCTAGGAAACTACTGAATGAAGAAGCAAAAAAAGCCGACAGCTTGAGACATTTTTCTCTTCGGTTCCAAGACTGCTGCAGACCCTACCACTCCTGTGTCCACCCAGCTCCCTGAACCTGTCGCCTCAACGGCCAACACTGCAACAACCGCCTCCTCAGGTCCCAAGTCTGATACGCCCCCTGTTATTGATGTTACTGCTATAGATGCATTAATATCGAATAAGGTCTCCCTTTCCGAGAAAGATAAATATGAAATTATGACCAATCATTTCAGAGGTAGCCCAAGTTTCAATTACCCAAAGGAGGTGGCACATGGATGTAAGCGAGGATTCCGACACGAGTGGAGTGGAAGGTACACTTGGTTGGTTTATAGCAAGAGTGTGAATGGTGGTTATTGTTTGCCTTGTTGCTTGTTTTCAGGACAGAAGTGTTAAGGATGTTTGCGGCATCAAAGCCTCGCAGGATGCGAATGGAATTTTTGTGCGACTAACTAAATTAACTAACTAAATACATGTCATCCCTTGATATTGTTAGCACTTGTATAATTACATGCTTCCTTCGGTACACTAACTGTTTTTTTGTAATTCAATTTTACTATCGTGTGTTTATAAACTGTATAATATAGCATGCATATGATTATGGTATTTTGATGTATTTTGAAAATGTACCTAGGTTAGCCTTTTTTTTCAGAAAATCGCCCCCTCCAACACAAATTCCTGGGTGCGCGCCTGTTCGTATATAGTTGTATTTAATATATTAATTCAAAATCAAGTCACAAAATAACTTCAGAAGAGTAGAAATAACTAATTATTTATGACAGAAAGTCTCAGCAGTTAAAAATAGAGAATTTTAAGTTTTGTTAATTACGCATTTTATATATAAGTTTGATATATATTTAGGTTAACAGCTTTTAGTAAAATGTTTCAAGAATTTGATCTTTATTGTGATTTTGGACCACGTCAAAAGGGCTATTTATATTTGGTTAAATTGTTATTTTTCTATTTTAGCAATAAAAGTTCCCTAAAAATTAAAGGTGTGACTTTTGGTCTGGATTTGAGGGCCACAATACTTTGTGCTATTTTACCAATTAATTATATAAGTATATTTTACTCCCACTTGTGTAACTAAAACTGTATAATGATAATTTGTGTCCATTTCTTTATAAGTTAACGTCACAAATTATTAATTTTACATTACAGTAGTCATCGTTTTGTTATTTTCTAAATATACTAAACCTTTAAATATTCGTAAAAAGTTGTGCTGTATGCTTGGGAAAAGCCTTTGTGTGTCCTATAAAATAGCTTTATATTGATGTTGGCATATCCCTTGGCTTGTATTTTAGGCTGGAGTATAGAACCAATCGGTTGGGATCTTCAAACCGATGTCTTCCTTGATTGGTTCAATTCAGATCTGAGCTTTATGAACTTACGGCCCTTGGAGAACCAACTATCTTCGGATATTACTACATCGATTCCTACCAGGTCCAGTTCCTCTGGTATAATATTCCTGCTATGGTCGTTTTACTGGCATCTCTTGTCAAAGTAGTGTGTTTCTTGACATCAATTATCCTTACAATATTTGGACATACTGTATGTATATATATTTCAATTAAATTTAATTGAAGGAAACTTTTAATATAGGAGACATTTTAATGTACTTTAACAACCAATTACCACCAACCGAAGCAAGCGCAGTCTTTGATGGTTGGAAGTATTGTTTGTACATTGGCCAAGAGGGGTATATGAACCTTGTTTTAAAGGGGTTTTGAGTTGTTTCTGGAAGTATTTGTTTCAATTTATTATGCATTACAATTAAATCTGTAGGAATATTTAACCAATTTATAGCATTTTTTCTATAGTTAAATATGATTACTTTCATTTTTGAGACGAAAATCACCTAATATGCACTTTAATACACGGTTTGCATTATATAAACGATTTGAATATATATCTAAAACGTACATATGTATTCTAAAATAGAGTATATTTATTATAACTATACCATATGTACCTTCAAATCGCGTAGAAAATTTCAAAAGAGGTCTTTAGTACGATCCCCCTTCACTCTAAGAACTTACTCGACATGTACCACTTGTATTATTCAAAATAGGCTCAACATTCTAAATGGCCTATATAGAATTTAGGTAGATATGTTATTTCACTGTTTTAAATTGAGATAGATTTGCACATCTATTCATATTAAACTTTTTCAAAAACATTGACGTATATAAATTTTGAAGTAATTAATTCTGTAATCATGGTTATTTTGAATTCTTCCAATCCCATATGTACATATATAATAGGGTTTATTAATAAACAAAGCATTAAGTTACCCCCAAATAACCTTAAAAGTTCCCGGAACGTTCGTGGAATGTTCCCAATTTGGTCCTCGGAATGTCCCCTGAATGATTGCGAACGTTCCCGGAACATCCCATTTGTCCGCCTTCGGAACGTTCCCGGAATATTCCCAAAATATTTTTGTTTTAAAAAACATACTACTTAGCAAGCGCCAAGTAGTATGTGTGGTAATAATTGTATTTTACTTTATTATATGTAAATATAATATACCTAAATAATAATAAGTAATAATAATAATAAATGTATATATATTTTTAACAACAAAAAGGACCAAATGAGAATCGGAGTTGCAAGTTTACATGTATAATAGAGAATTGCATGTAATTATACTGTTAAAGGTTTTGTAGTATTACAGTTAACATAATAAAAGTAAGGTGAGAATGTTGAAAATAAATATACTACATTATAGACAATGAATTACTGGAAAACAACAAATTGCATTAAAAATTAAATAGTAAATGCTAAAATGCCTTAAAGAGTAGGTTAGTACAAAATTAACTAAAATATTATTATCAAGCAAATATGTTTTCTGTTGTAACAATTTTTATACATCCAATTTTTCGATGTTAAACATTCTATATTATGTATGTAATTAATAATAATTATATATAGTTAATATGGTAAATTAATATTATACATAATATATTCATTTTTTATTAAATAAAAATCTTGAAATGTTGTTAAAATAAAAAAATTATATATTATACATATATAATATCTTTGTCAATATTTACTTATTAATGAATTATTATAATAACCGTAACAAATGTTATGCCTATCGGGATAATAAAAACATGTACGTCAGTCGATAATTATTAACGATTGTCCAGTAAGTATTTACAGATAATTTACATATATGTAATTAAATTAATATAAATCTCAGCAGGACAATAAAATCTTACCACAAAAAATAAAAGTAGGTATTCCTGTACTAATAGTCCGGGAGCCCAGAGGCTCCAACCTAAGCGAACGAGGTCCCAAAAATCAACCCCCTAGATGTTTAGAACATCCCACAGCATGAAATTCGTCTGCCGATGTCTAAACGGTTCTTTAGTATACCACCAAACACGTTTTCCATATTAAAGAATATGATCAAATTCATGATTGGCACCCAATTTTCGTGAAAATGCACATTTAAATAAATACCTGTTTTAACATTTATTCAGAATACATTGATGCATATCATTCTGTTCGTCTAAGGGTTTTCTTTACATTAGAAGCAAATTTAGATGGATAAATAATACTATTTATTTTCTAGAAACATTTAAATATGAGTTCTATTTTAGGCCGAATTTAGATAAAATAGGCTTGAGAACTAAAATTCAAATATTTCTAGAACATAAATGGTATGATCTATCCATC
>JAYRBW010061226.1:0-10437 GCA_036023295.1 Invenusta paracnida | reverse complement strand
ATGTCACAGCACCCGCTGCTTCTCTCTCCCAGGCAATTACTACAGGCTTTGGCTTCATGATGGTATCTCTCTTTACGGATCTCACTGTCCCTCGCCTTCTCCTTTGGGAGCCTGGAGACCGAAGCGTACTCCTTGGCAAAGGCCTCCGCCTTCCCCTTGTCCTTGAAGATGGTTCTCACCGTGCGTTCCCCTGTAGTACTATGCACTGAGGTGGTGTTGATAGCCTTGCCCTGCGTTCTGGGTTGGTTGCGGCCGTCCATCGCCTTGATGGTTCTCCACAGCGCGGTGGTGTCGGTGTTGTTATCCAGCTCGTTCTCCACGTACTTCTCCCAACTTTCCCTCTTGGCTTCTTCGATGACCTTACGGACTTCTTGCCCTGCTTCGACCCATTTGTTCTTATCTTCAATGCTATCGTTGGTGTGTTTGGCTGCTTCCTTTCTCTTCTCTACAGCTTTCTCGATCTTCTCGTTCCAGTAGGGTTTGGGGGCGATGCGGCGCCCTCTGGGGATCGTTAACTTGGCTACTTCCGTCAGAAGGTCAGTGAAGCTTTTAACGAGACTGTCAATGCTGACGCCCGTCACCGTTTCCATTCTGTCTTCAGTTTGCCTTTCAAACTCCACCCAGTTGGCCTTCTTGAAGCTCCATTTCGTTTCCTTATGCTCCGATACAGCCTGCCAGCCTTCGATAGTGATTAAGATGGGAAGGTGGTCACTCCCCATGTCTTCTAGGGTCTCCCAATTAGAGATGTCCGCTAGATCGCTCGAGACCGCTGAGATGTCCGGGGCGCTGCTGGAGCCCGTGATCCTGCTGATCCTGGTAGCTCCTCCTGAGTTGCAGATGCACATGTTGTTGTCGTCCGCCCATTTCGCAATGTCATTGCCCAGAGCGTCTCCGTTGTCGGTGTTATCGTCCCAACTTGGGTGGTGGGCGTTGACGTCACCAAGGATGAGAGTCTTCTCGCTATTTGGGAGCGCGGCGGCTTTGAATCCCTGCACTCTGGCATCTTGGACTCCGGGTCGGATTGGCGGAACATAGATGTTGTAAATGTCGTAAAAGGTGCTGCCCATTTTCAGCCGGACCCCACACCACTCGGTGTACCTATCGTTCTCGTCGGTCGGGCGTTCAGTGATTTCCATGTACTTGTTGTCACTCCTAATATAAATAGCAACACCCCCACCTTTGCTCGGTTCCTCCTGGTTCCTTCCCCACGCTCTTCTCTGGAAGATCGGGTAGTCGTAGCCAACGATCTCAATGGCCGTGTCCTTTGGGAAGTTGCACTCTTGGAGGGCAATGATGTCGGGGGTGTGGCTGCTGCACCAGTGCTCCAACTCGACTTTCTTAGTTCTGAGGTTGTCTGCGTTCCACTGCAGCACCGTGACTCGGGCCCCCTGAGGCCCGGGGCCCGGGTTCTGTTCGATGTCTCCGGCCCTTCTCAGCAGGAGACTCCAGTAGGCCGGAAGTCTGGAGTCTCTTCCCAAAAACCCGGCTTCTCGAGAGTTCCAGGTAGATGCATCCATTTTGTCGTCCATTGATCCTGGGATCTCTGGGCGTTCGGGGACCACCACGTGAAGGCGGGATGCATTGGTCCCCAATATTTTGTGTCATTACCTCGGATCACTAACCTGCATCAACTAAGAGTACTAGAGTTGACCCTTATGTTCCATTTGTACTCATTTCTGTGAAAGTAATTAACGAATTTCTTTGTCTTTCATTACATAAGTCAAACTAATCTACTTACCCCCTAGGTAGCTTATTTCTGCCCTCTTGCTGCTTCCCTTTGGTCGGCCCAGTTAGTTTAATACCAATTTATTGAGTTATCCAGTTACATAAATTACCTTGCTTCACACACAGGAGTCAGTGTCATATAACTATGTTTGATTCTTTTATATAATATTTCTTTCAGTTCACGTCTGAACTCTATTTTGAGGGGAAATTGGGTAATTAAAGCGAAATTATTATCTCTAAGTTATTTAAATCAATTGTCAGATGCATTACGGTTTTATAATATGTATGTTTCCTTTTCTTACCACATGTAGTCAGATTGCTCAAACCAATTATCACGACATATTTTCACTTTGATATTTATCTCCACATAAACAGGGATCAGTGTTGTAGAATTTGTATTGATTAATTTAATATTTCTTTCAATTCACGTCTGATAATCAAGCAAAGAGACCCTATTGCCTTAAAAGGAAAAATGTAACCAAAGCTTGGAATCTTGAAGGTACCAATTGTTTTATTGAAAACATTTTTATTTTACTTAAATTGTGTTTTTATTTTTTTAATACAATTATATATTTCTAAATGATTTATTTTTAATTCCATCTACTCTGGAGTTTACACATATAAATAACGTGACTCTCAGCATGATAATTTTATCTGATTGATAATTATGTAATTGTGTCCATTATCTTATTAAACAAATCTTTTTTAAATAATTTTAACGGTAAGAGTATTAGCAATAATGTCCATTAAATATTACTCTAATTATATTTGTATTCTTATTTTTAACAATATTTGTATAATCGAAACATAAATTGCGGATACATAAAATCATTTTTAACTGACATTTATTTTTTAACACTGCTTATAAATAAGACAGCAATTAAAAAAGTTAACAGCAGTCATTAAAATAATTATTGTTCAATATTAATTTATAAGTTTTACTTTATACATCTCAGAAAATAATTTCCTTGTTTTAGAAATATCAGTATTATTTTAAGCAACAGTTTTAATCGGAATATGAGAATATTGTTTATCCTATATTATATTTATAGGTAGGTATATCACCATTAATTAATGCCCGAATAAAAATATGTAATAGGTGATATATGAGATTTAAAAAAATGTAATTATAAAGTTCTTAATTGAAATGTTTATATTATTATAATTACAAAATATATTTCAATGACATTCTAGTATGATGAATATTTTGTTACAACATATACACACAATTTAATTATTTAGTTAAAAGAATAGAGTTAAAATAGAGTTAAAATACATTATTGTGTTAGAAAATATTGATATACATACATTTTTATGCGGTTACTATAAGTGTTTTCTAGCTATGCACAAAAAGAAGGTTTGTGTGAATTAAACTAAACTTCATGCTAAAACAAAACATGCTTAAATGTTAAAAAATGCTTAAAAATACTAAACTAAGCAATTCTTAAATACTGCAAATTAGGATAAATTATTTTTTGTTTATGCAGCTGTTTAAACAGTTCATGAGATATTAAACACTTTCTCATGCTCTAGTGACCTATATGTAGCTTCAACTTCTCGCATTAAGACAAAAATAATCTTCTTCTCGCTAAGACTATTAAACATAGTTTGTTTATATAGTGGAAGGTGGTCATATGACCATATATTTGTCAATTTAAGGTCATAATGACCATATATTCGTTAATTTTTTTAAATGTTTCTTGCATATTTTAAACTTAACCACATTTGCAATATTCTGATAATTAAATGTGTATCTAATATGGTGTACATTGCGACAGTCCCATATAGCCCTAAATTTCGATTTTACTCAAACGAGTATGTTATTTATAACCAGAAAAACAAATATTTTAGCAGAATATTTGTTTAATGTAAGACAAGTAGAATTCAAATATAGATTTAGTTTTACCCTTCATCAGACGAGAAAGAGTTATTTTAAATAGTCAATGGTATAACATGAATATTTATCTTAGAGCATATTATAGAGTGCAACCGATGAATCAAATAAGAATCTTATTTTGTACCAGAAACACAATTTAATTTCAATCGATAGAGCGAAAACATTTTGAAACTTGTCATGAGAATATGAAAAAGGTTTATATATATATATAATAATAATAATACATCACAATGTTTTGAGTGATATTATATGTTTATATAGATTATAAAGTGTTTTAACGCATAACTTTATACGTATATAATTCTTAACATTTTATATAGTCAAAGATTACAATTTGGAAACATGTTTTTTGCAAAGATTATGCTTAAAAATTGTTCTTAATATAACTTATTATGAAATGTACCTAATAAAATTAATATAAAATAAAATAAAATAAAATGAAATATAATAATATATAAGGATATATATTTTTAATTTTAGTAATGAGTCCTCAAGATTTTATTAGATCAAAGAGAGTGAAAACACAATGGAATAAAATTGTCGCTAGCTTGGTTATATATAGAACACCAAATTATTTAGAAAACGAAAATGAAGAAAAACAAACTAGCTAATTGGTTAAAAAAACTGAAGTTGACGTAATTACAAAATCGAAAGACATGACAGCTTATTAGACTCCCTCTATAATTTTTAAATGACCGACATAGAGAAGAGCTTAAAACTTCACACGTAGTTAAATAATAATGTTTTCTAAAATATACAGTAAATATGAGATGAAATATTTGTATATAAAAATAGGAAATATATTGCATTTTTTATTAAAAATAATTAAATTCTAAAATTTGTTTTGTAATATTTTTTGCAAGAAAATTTATTTTTATTGTACTGATTGAATTATTTCTTGAAATTAAACAGTACCCGAATCCGAGTTTTTCAATTTTGTGAGAAATGTGCATTTCTTACATAAAAAGTATGTTTTGTTTAATTTTTACCAAGAGATGCGTTTTTAGAGTGAGATTATGTAGCCACCCCTTGGGTGCACAATAGTGGATATAGCGCTAAAAGTAGAAAAACTTAATTTTAGTAAAAGGCATAAAAGCTTACACAGCCTTCTCTTTTCTCAATATCCCGATATGGATAGAGTTAATGGGCACATTTTATCTTACTAACATTTCCGTTTGCGAAATCTAAATAGATTAAAAAAGTAAAAACAAAATAAAGAAGAAAAGAAACATAAGATGACTATAAAAAAGACACCAAAGCATAAGGAAATATAGAGGGATAAAATATTTTAAATACTGCATGATATTTTCAGGTCCTTGTTATTTGGGTGTGAAATATGTTTATATACAGGCATACTCTTAATATTATTTTTAAAACGACATTTACAACAGCTTCTTAAATCTGGACAATCAAGAGAACATTAAAACATTATAATATACGTATCCCCTACAATTAAAACCTTTTTTTACTGTCCTACAAATTTTTAAAAGATCTAAAACCTTAAATATTTTTCTTTTTAAAATAATTTATTTGAGTTTTTTTTAAATTAAAAGACATACGGCAGATTTTGTAGAAATAATTTCTATTAAATTTCTTTTCACTATTTCAAAAATGATCATATTCTGCAGTATCACTAGTTTTATTAATTTCTTATATTGATATATTTTATATTATATATAAATTTATTAAATGTTTGTGATACCATAAAACTTCTATTTTTAGACATAAATACTCACTCAATTATATAATTTTATATTTCATTACATCAAGTTCTGGTTTAATTGAGCATTGATTAATAGAGCAAAGTCTAAATCAACTAATTGTCTTTATTTTTTATTTACTCACTTATTCATAATTAGATTGATTATTTCCTTTAAATAATTTCATTTCATTCTATTTATATAAATAAAAATATTATTATAGACAAAAGAAGAAATAAGCTTTAATTATGATTCTTGTATAATCCCATTTGATATTTAGTACCTAATGTATTAGAAGTTGAGAGTCAATATAGTGCAGGTGTGGTGGTGTTCACTTGACTACTTTTGCACTATATACCAAGGAAAAGCTCTCCAATGATTGCTTCCTTTTCCTGACAACTTGACAATACCTATTTCTAAAATATTCAGGTATAGAATAAATAATGTAGAATTGAAACATAATAAAATTGCATTTATAACTTTCCTATTAAACTAAAATGCGTTGTGTGTTTCATGGACATATAGTAGAATACTACATGATAAGTTTGTATGTTTGTTTATTACTGTATACATATGCATATGTTGAAATTAATGTATAATAATGTATATGACGTGTATTAAATTAAATCTACGGGTACATACTAAACGTTTAAATGTAAAATGAATAAATAAAAAAGTAGTAAGTTTCACAACAAATAATTACCAAGATATACCAATAGTATCCACATACTATAGGAGTATATTGAATTAATATATCTGCCTACCTATGTCAACCATCTGCGTATATCTATCTGTACATGTACAGTTGCAATAATACCCGTATATATGAGAGTTCAATGTCCAAATATAGGAAACAAATATTTAAATCAAACAAAGTAAAACATATATATTTGAAATTAGAGATATTCTTAAGTTAGACCGCCAATGTTTCAATATAATTGCACGTGACCAATGTTTTGAATTTAATTTATTTCAAATATTAAAAGTAAATTTATCATTGCTGATTGCAAGAATACTACTCCAAAATATGATATAGTTGAGATACATACAAGATCTTTTATTTTAAATTGACAATGCAAATTTGAAATTAAATTTAATAACTAAAAATGCAAAAATACATTTTTTTTCGAAATTGTCTAATTCACTGAATTGAAATATACCACTGAAGTAAAACTTATATATTGACATATTATATTAAATGTTATTATCAACAAAATTTACGTTCTAGAAAAACTGCAGTAATTGTATTTGCTTTTTCTATATTTTGCTTTAATAATGTGGGACATTCAATATCAATCTTATTTAAGCTACGCTTTAAATATTACTAATTTCTCTTTGAGTTTTACATTGCAGATTTAGTTTATTATACATATATAGTGTTCAGTATCCATGTTTAATATCTTGTAATGTGTACCTAGTGCTAGTTATTTTTTTAATAATATTTTGTTTAAAGCATTAGTTATACTTTTTAAATATATAATTATAATATAATATAATCCTACATAACTATCAACAATGGGATTCAGTTATATAATTAATAAAATTGATTAATCGATAATAAAGCAAATCATATCTCTAAAATCGCCAACATTGCCCTGTTTCACACTAAGAATAACATACAAATAGAGAATAAAAAATAGTAAGTACTAAATAGTTAAGAAAATTGGTTTACATAATATTCTTTAATGTCCACATCCAAAACAGAGCTAAAAAAAAAGAAGCTACAAAAATAGTCCAAGAGAGAGTTCAATACCTTAAGCACCTGTAGCAAAAATACCAAACTCACACTCAACTCCAGCAAATCCGAATCTAAAATTTTTTCCCCTCATACACCAGTGAGGCCAGTTGACCAAAGATAATGCTAAAAGACCACACCCTTAACTTAAATGCGAATCTTTAGCACCCGTGTCTGTCAAACACCTCTCTGTAATTGCTAGAAATGGCTCAAAATCTTGCCCTCCGACATATCAGGGGCAAACTAAATCGACCGCAGTAAATCCCTTCACTGCAAAGCTGAAGTTCACTTGTATAATACCATCACCAGTAAATTTTCTATAGCATACGAGCATAACAGCAGTTTTCGTCACCAAACTGAAGAAGATCTGATAAATCTCAATGCCCCACCACAATTTCGCGAAGACCTCATCTTTGTGAGTAAGTCACCCTGGTGTATAAGGAGACGCATCTGGAGTGCCATTCAAGCCTTAATGGAACAGTTCAAAGAACACCTTTAAAGAAACCCTTCTTTCTGACATTTTTCAGATCATCCACACAAGATATGCTTAGTGTAAAACTGTCATCTACACTTATGGATCTGCTAAAGCAGGAATAATGGATGGGGCAGAGCCATTGTTGCAACCAGGGAACCCCCAAAGGGTGAACAGGGTAGATAACATACAAGCTCCTACGAAACAGAACTTGCAGCCCTACAACTAGCTGCAAAATGGATTCAAGGATAGCGGAAGCGAAGACTCAATCTTGATTTGCATGGGCAGCATGGCAGCTGTGACAGCACCTCTCTTCCACCACCAAGCTAGGTATCTCAAAAACCTCATAAAGACCAGAGAGTGCCTTGACAAGTTGACGACACCCATTCCCATCCAGTAGGTTCCAGGACACATCGGGATACCAGGGAATGAGATCACAGATAAAGAAGCCAAAAGCTCCATCCGGAAAGAAGACCTTCCGAGCCATAACATATCCTTTGGTGCTATAAAGTACCTTCTCAACCGAATAATAAAATAACCCCTTTAGCTTGCGAAATAACTAAAATCATCTTTTAACAAGTAAAGTGGTCAGCTTCAACAGGAACGAAGCTGTGAAACTCGTACATCTCAGAAGCAACCACTGTCGTGATCTGTCGATCTATAAGGCTGTAAAAGAGCCTGGATTTGACCTGAATTGTGCTAAGTTTCGGAGGGCACCTGAGACATTGGATTATTTGTTTCAACAGTGCCCGGCGACGGGGCATATTCGTAGCAGCCTGTTTTGGGACCCGTATTACTTCATTGACCGTTCTATTGAAATTCTCGAAAGACGGTCTCGAACACGCTACAGACTCTCCATCTAGTGACGAGCATTTCGATAACAACAGCAACAGCATGAGCAGTCTCTTATCCTCCACGTGATGTGCTGTGTCAACCCCGACTTGTCGGGAGCGAAAAGAGACAACAACTACCGATGCGAAGTGTTTTTGGATGCCGGAGGTGACCAACCAGCCAAACACCTCCGGAAACTACTTCTACTGGGTGGAGACATCGAACTAAACCCAGGGCCGACGACAAAATGTAGTATATGCAACAGTGCGATTAGAAAGGGGACAGCTTCGATGGAATGCCAACAATGCAGAGGACTCATGCATGCCAAGTGCAGTGAAGTTAACCGTCACCATAGGACCACAAACTCAGTAGCTGCTTGTCCCAAATGTCTCGGAAGGACACTAAACAATAGCAACAGGAACAACCAGTGGCTGCCAAGAACGAAATGCCAAGCCTGTGAGAAAACTATGCTAGCTCCAGGAAAGAATTGAATGTAACACCTGCAGGAAAACCGTACACAAGAATTGCTCCGGTATATCGAGCAGAACGCTACTTCACCAGAGAATCTGGTTTATGTCATGGAAATGCCCAGAATGCGCAAGAGCAGAAGTAAGGAGGAATATGACAGAATCCTAACCAGGGGCAGAACTACTCACTGCCGGAACAAAGAACACCTTCACCAAGGAAGAAGTTAAGATCCTATACAGTGGAACTGTGACCACACAATTACGAAGATCCCGGAATTAGAAGACTTTCTTGAGAAAGAGAATATTGACATCGCAATACTACAAGAGACTAAGTTGAAAGAAGAAGATCTCTTTCCAGGGCTAACTGAGTACAATTTAGTCCGTAAAGACCGAGCTCGCGGCAGAACCCAAAAGTACTCCAGAGGCGGACAACTTATCGCTCCTGCGAAGAAAGGACTCCATTACAGAACCCTGCCGATTGAAGGAACCATAGACCTGCAAGACTCAACATCCGAACTATTAGTCACTGAAATCCTGACGTCCGGAGGTGCTTAACTTAACATATTTAACACCTATATAGCCCCAACCCATAGCAGAGATAATAATGAAGAAGAAATCCTATGGACAATTGGATCTCTATACCATCAGACACAGATTGCATCGTAGCTGGCGACTTCAACGGCCACCACAACCTATGGGACAACACGGCCAGAGAAGACAAACGGGGTGAAAGCCTGGCAGAATAGATTAGTGACAACAGAATGATGGTCCTCAATGACGGTAGCCCAATCCGATTAGAAAGAGGGACATCCAGGAAATTTGTCCCTGATGTAACTATGGTACATGAAGACTCCGCAGCCAAGTTCAAGTGGGAAACAAGGACAGGACTATCTTCAGACCACAACACTATCTTTCTAACGTGGTCAAAGAAAGCTGACTTGGAGGTTGACAAGAAGAGAATGGCATAGAAATGGAAAGAGGCGAAATGGTCAGAATATGAACAACAACTGACGACTGATATGGAAGGAGAATGGACCACCACCAGTTCCATCAAAGAACTGGAAGACTCGTTCAAAAAACTACTCTTAAAGCGGCGTACAAATGGATCGGACTGAAAGTACTACAAACAAGGAACGGTGAAGTACTCAGTGAAGAAATCAGAGTCATGGTGGATGAAAGAGACCAACTAAAAGACATGGGCATCTGCGATTGAGATAAGATCCAAGAACTAGAAGCCAACATCAAAAGTAAAACGGCCAATATCAAGAAAGAAACATGGAAGCTACACGTCGAAAAGAACAGCACGAGCCAAACAATTTGGGGACTACTGAAAAAGCTCAAAGGAGGAATATCGGAGAAAGAAAACGACCGAGTCTTCATCCACAAAAACAAGAGTCATGTGACGAGACGGAGTAAGGCCAATGCATTTGTCTCGGAGTATGCTAAAGTCAGCCGACTAAAGATAACTTCTGATAATCGCCATATAAAGAAAAGCATCACGATCAAGAGCAAACTGAACGAACGCCAAAGTAACACTAACGAAGAAGAGCAAGAAATCACAAAGGAAGAAGTGATGGCCAGCATCAGGGATATGAAAGGTAACAAGGCAG
>JAYRBW010061225.1:0-10438 GCA_036023295.1 Invenusta paracnida | reverse complement strand
TGGCATATATAGATGTATATAGTATACCATGGCATATATAAATGTATATAGTATACCATGGCATATATAGATGTATATAGTATACCATGGCATATATAAATGTATATAGTATACCATGGCATATATAGATGTATAAGTATACAACTGTGGTAAATATATTAATTGACCATGATAGTATATGGGTTTTCGAACATCCGTCAGCAGACTAATTAGTCCTGGTATTATAAAATCATTTCTTCTATATATAGGGAGTAATCTACTATTATAGTCAATTCAAAGAATTTATTACTGTGTGGGTCATAATAAAAGTAACAGCTATGTAACATACATATAATTACTAAACTAAGAGTATTATCGGAATTGTGAATAAAATAATATTTAATTGTTTCAATTTCGTCTGTTATGTAATATATGCGTAGAAGTATAGAAAAACGATGAAGTATGCAGTCTTACTATTTTGTTATTATCTTGATGAGTATATTATGTAGTAACGTCGAAAATAAATTTATTATGTGCATACATAATATGATACATATATTTAGATACATTAAAGATAAACTTTCTGAACATTTTGTTGCACTTATTTATGTAAGCTATTTTCATTCATCTACAAAAAATGTATTACATTACATTAAATTGCAATAAAATTTATTTTTTACAGAATTGTTTTAAATTTCACTGAGTGTGCAATGTTTAAAATGTATATACGGTCGACTAATGATAGTTATAACGTTTTTATTTAAACTTTCTGGTATTTAATATATTGAATCAAACAGAGCATTATAAATGACAAGTGTTTTACCTGCCGCTCGGATAGGCTTAGTTCTGATGAAAGTTCCAACTTTCGATTGAGAGCGACATACTTCTGATAGTGGTATTCTTTCTCTAATTCCAGTTTTTGTTTCTCCGAATAGACTTGTCGATATTTGTCTTTCGTTCGAGTTTTTCTATCTAATTTAACAAAAAGTATGTACATATATATTATTATACTCATGCACAGCCTTTAATATATACACAACAAATACCTAACATGGTATTAAAATTAGTTAAACAATTTCAAGAAAATACACAATTTTTAAACAAGAATAGTAAGGAAAGTATATATCTAGAAAATATAGGTATACTATGCTATTGTTTTAAATCATGGAAATATACATACTCGGAATAATTGTAATATTTAATATTAGGTATACATATTTAGCTCTGATATATTCTATAAATCTATAATAACTATTAACTAATAACTATAAGTAAAATATTAACATAATCGTAAGGTTTTATTTACATAATATTTATTATAATACAAATACAAGATCAAAGATGCCGTAAATTTCATGTTTAATGTGATATTTGCGACAAAGGTCGATATTAAGGTAGTACTCTGTTATACGATTACATGTTACTGATGAGTGCATCCATCCTCTTTGCACATCCGTATATTGTCACCTATTAAAGGCACAAGATAGGAGTTTGAGTGACCTTTTATGCACAGAAGCACATAAACCTGATTTTAGGACATAAGCGGGATTAATGTGAAGGCATTTCCTCGAGGTAATTGTTACATTATATACATATATGCTATCTATTGTAATAATTGTATTTGCTTTATATATATGAACTAGAAAATGTACATTGATATCACACACTCCAAGCTGGTAATAACTTTATTATGTAATAATACTTTTTTTCTTCAATTTTCAGGTGTCTTTATTGGACTAATGCGCATTATAGTAAGTGACTGAGAAATAGATAACATTTTATATTATGCGATTTGTGCATTATAACATCACTTCAATTCTCTTTTTGATCTATAAACATTATCTTATTTTGTTTGTGCCCAATGTTCATTGATTATAGGTAATGGAAACGAATGATGAACAACACCAGCGTTCCTGTTTTACGTCGACATATATATCTCAGAAAAATAGAGAATAAATGATCTCATAAAATAAAATTATTAAAGTGAATGCGTTTTAATGTAAGAAATATAAATGATTCTTTCAATGTAATATTGTAATTGGGATGTTTATGACTGAACCTCACATTATACACCATAGAGAGTATGTAACTTTATTTCGAAACGAAATGCCTTCAATTGGAATCATATGAGAAAATGTTCCACTCCAATATATCGAAAATGGATGCAATAGAATACAACAATACTTTCGAAATAGTGAAAGAGGTTTTATGACAACAAAAGAATAAAAATGATTGTATCATTAAGCATGGATAATGTGTAAATAAAAGTGTGTATATCCAAGATATAAAGAGATGCATGTATGTGTATATATAAATCGGTTACTCAATTTCTTCAGTTTTCTTCATTCCATTAAGCGCTAAATAATCCGCTTCATCTCATTTCCCACATAACACCACATCATATAATTGAAAGCAAATCTCAAATTGCGTCACAACTGAGACCTGACAGTTAAACTTCACTAATTCCCTTAGGTGGGCATTCGTCCGTTTGGTCATCGTTTGGACTACAGGTCCATAATAAAGTTGCCAGGCAAGACAGCTCCCATAGAGAGTTTGGCCAAGTCAAAATATGATTTATATAACATGAATGTACAAGATTGAAAATCTCCCAATTCTACCCTCGTCGTGTTAACATTTTGAGCGTGCTGTGAACGACAAGGCAGCAACTGTCTGGAAAGTTCGTATATCGTGGGAGCAGTTCATTTATTTCCATTCCATATATCATGCTATGGTCAACTGAGAACTTTGGAATTAATAGTTATTAAACATATGTAGATGCTATTAAAAAGATTAAAATATTTACTATACATCAATTATCATTATATCACTATATATTTTACTATTAATATCTTAAGACTGATAACATTTTATTCGTTTATATTTCATATATTTACTTGGATATTAACTTTCTGAATTTTGTCTTTCCTTTCATAATTTTACCGTATTAACATACATACTTATACGATACTTATTTAAAAATACAAATTTCACTGATTTTTAAATATTTCTAAGAACACATATCATAGGATTGGCGTCAAGATACTGTAGTTCATTAGTTTATTTCAAATACATATAACATATGTTTTTAATAAAAATTATACATAACTATATTTTTATCATAATTGTACTCGTTATATATTTAATATTATAACATACGTGGTATAAAATAAATATAATTTATATTTTAATATTTTATTATATTTTAATAGAACATATTTAAACAATTTAATTTTATATTTAAAATATAAAAAATGGAAATAAGTAATAAGGTATAATTCACGCAATGTAGACATAAATATACATTATAATGTTTACATAATGTTTTATATTTTATAAAATTACTTCAAGTGTAAACAACGAAAATCAACAAATCAGAGTTTACCAAAGTTTCCTGAAAATAGTATTATTTTCCATTAAAATCTAGACTGTCTTACTGTATTTAAGACATTATATTTAAGAATCTATCCGATATAGAATGAATTAAATTATAAAGCTATAATCATGAATAGTGAAATGCTAATATTTATACTCTTATCCAAACTATAGAAAATATACACCACTGGTCTGTATTAATAATTAGGATATATACAATATATATTCAATGATGAATGCTATATATATTCTATTGCACAAATTGTATTTTACGTGTTTTAGATACATACATATAAGTGCATGTACATAAATCTTTGAAATACACAAATAAATAATTTAATAAATAGTTCATAGATACATTAATGATTTTCTCATAAAGAATGTTAAAATTATTTCTACAAATAAAAATAAATATAATTTGATTTTTGAATATTTCAAGTTAGATGTTTTTATTGTATTAAAATTTTGTTAACTATATACTTACTTTTAACTTACACAAAATATATAGTTTTAAATTATAGTAATACCTGATGTATGTCTGAAATATGTTCTGCATGCAATGACATTCATTGTCTGTAAAATACTTAATAAAATAATACTTTCTTAAAGATTGAAAATAATTCTTTGCGTCGTTTGTTTTAAAGTTCTGTTTCTTTAATTTTCATAAATAAAAATTTTTATATTTTTATTTGATTCCATATTTTATTTACTATTACCTTCATATTTTAATCTTCTATAGGTATATTTTTCAAAATTGGAATGTTAAAAATATCATTGTGAATATGTTTTGTCCATAAATTTATTAAATAAACATAATAAAAATAAAAATAATGTATGTATATAATATATTTCACTAACTATAACAGACCTTAGTTGCCTTATTTGTATTTTATCGGAAGACTTTTTATATTTAAGCCCTATATATTGGTATATATATAGCCTCCTCATTTAAACATAAAAGTTTATTTTCCATTAAAACATTAAAGTCACTTACTGTCCCGTATTGGTAGAGAATAATTAGATGATTCCCAGGAGGTCAACGCGTTGGATGCCTGCTGCTCGCTATTTTCATGCCACGGTGGTGTTTCTGATGAATTGGGATCAATCCTCCTGATATCGGGAGCAAAACGGTAGGAGTTCAGAGGTACGTTCGTGGTAGAGTTGGAAACTGAATTTTGTGGCCACAGATAAGATCGGACAACACTGGCATGCTGATCGATTGGTCCTGGTATTTGGCAAGTTTGACACTGACAATTATTGTTTGGAGAGTTGACCATTTTCATGAGATTTGAACTCGTAGATGCGGGAAGTATGGGCGGAAGGGGTACAGCATAGGGCGAACTTCCATGCGTACTAAAGGACTTGATATTGCGATACTTTTCCAGATCGTGATGATTTCTTGTTACTTGTCCTGAAGTTGGATAGTATTGAAATGACTTCATTAAGGTGTCGTGAGATCCAGCGCCTCGGGGCGACTGACCCTGAATATTTGGGGTAACCTTTTTTGAGGGATCTGGAAATGCGTTATAGTAAGAACAATAAGCGGAGTATGTGTTTGACTGGGGATAATTATTCGACAGAGATTCTAAATTCAAACTATGAGAAATGGGCTGAGACAAGTTTTGAGTTTGGGTGATGGTTTTGCCGTGGAAACTAGATTCACTATCGGTGGATCTGTTGAGTCTTTCAAATGGTGAGAACATACGCTCGTTCTGTATGGAATAAAGCATTTCCATCGTTCTTCTTTAGCTTCTAAATCCTGAGGATTCTCGGGTACCTACACAAGTGTAGAATTTTGATACTGATAACGGTACAGCAAAGTCGGCACGATGAAATGTTTCAGAACTGTAATAATATGCACTTACTCCACAGACAAAGGTTAAAAGATCTCTAGTAATTATATACTATTTAGTTAACTTCCGATTCCAGTTAACGGCTGTTCCGCCAACTGGTTTTCCTCCCCACAATAAGTTTATTGTATCCTGCAGCTGCAACTACTGCACGTCTCTCTGATGGCATGTATAGTACTAAAGTAGTTGTACTAGATTGCATGAGCGGCAGACAGCTTTGATCTCCGATAAGGCTCGGTATAATATAATAATGATGCGATAGATGGCGTGTGGAAAGGCGGGCGAGGATACGAGTTAGGGGAGGAGAGGGAGACAGTGCGGGCAAGGTCCCCGTGTCTCTGACAAAAGTATACAGAGCTTTTGGTAACGCAGTGCAGTGACAAGTTATTGTCAAATGATTGAGCAGATGAAAGATAATTTATAAAGCTAGTGTATTATGTGCCTGCGCGACAAGCAACAAGTGTACGTTATTCTGGTTTGTATATACTATGCTTTGCAATAACTGGAAGAGATTTTTCACGTTGCTTCTCGGAGATGAAAGTATCGTTGTCGAAACCCTTGAAAATTGTTAGATATATACACATAAGCAAACAGCAATTTGAAGTATTTTTTTGACATTTTCGAACACCTTGAAAAATTTATATTGATAATATAGTAGAAAAGCGAATCTACGCGACTCAGAAGCTATGATCATCAAGCCAGAATCTAAAGTAGGAGGCCAACTGAAGCATAATTGGCTAGTGGTCAAGATGTAGAGAGAAATCTCGCATTAGTCAGATGAAGTTATCAGCAAAGTGTAATATCAAGTGGCCGATTGCGACATTAGTTTTCCGAATTCCATTTATCTCCCCTATATGTGGAGGCTTATGACACATTAGGGTGTGCGAGAGGCGGGTTTTCATGACTTATGACCAGTTGATTCAGTCCACTGGTTTTATGTCTTTTTCGGACCGCTAAATACATTCGGAATTAACAATCGGGCTATGTCCGGCAAGAATATACCGCTATAGTAATATCCTTCTCTCAGTGCAAAATTGCTTTCTCTCCATAAATTGAGGTATATATATATAAAACGATCTTTTAATATGGAGTTGAAGTCACATTCTAATGGCCACTGCCTCCCATTTATTATTCATAGTGGTCTGTTAGCTTATATTAGGTATATTGATATAAGTTTTATGTGTGATTTACAAAATTAACATGCGATGCCAAATTTTTATTGCTCTTTAGCTGTTGTGGTGATATATATGTGTATATGACTAAGTTATGATGTAATGCAACCGTAAGCGCTGATCAGTAACCAGGCCAATTTATTCTTCATTGGCCGCATTCAGGCTTATATTTTAAAAACAAAACTTGTATATATATATATATATATTATATATGTATAATCGCTAAACAATACTCTCAATTAACTTATTAACGACAAATTAAAAAGTTTTAATTAGTTTTTTGTAAATCTTTGCAAAAATCTAAAAATAGCACGAACAATGTTTTTCTTATTTTCTAATTATGATTTATAGTTAATTTTCACTAAGTTTACTGATGGGAAGATGTTTAAAATAGTCATTTGATCAAATTTGTACAAAAATTATATGAAAAGTATATATAAGGTATATGAATATAAACTTTACTAATTTGTATACAATTCTGCAGCTTGCAATTTAATTGTTTTTAATAATTCATTAAATAATATTTTTAATTTTCAATTATAGCGACAAATAACAATTTTAACAAATTTTAAAGGTAATTAAAATAAGTTTATCATTTATATTTAATATTTTATGTAATATTTAAAGTCATTAAAAACTAAACTTTCATTATAAAAATGTATAAAGAGAAATATTTACATATCAAACGAGAAAATATTTTGTTTAATTTTTATATATACCTACATTATCGTATTATATGTACCTATTATAAATTCTAAAATAGTAATTAATAATTTTAAAATAATATAACATTATACTTATATGCACAGTTATAAGAGTTGTTGAAATAAGTGTTTATGTTGCTTATCTAAGTTATATTCATTAATAAAACGTGTACAAGTTTTCATACATTTAAATTGATAATGATCATGTTGTTATATTATTTCAAATTAAAATAAAACATAGTTGTATCCATGTATTTTCTAAAAACAATTATTTCATTAATGCGTTTGTAAAATGAATATATGATTTTGAAGCACCTAATTCTCCATAGTATAGAATACTAACTATTTTATCCCATTTCAATATTGATCATAGTTCCAAAAACATCACCATTGAAATAATTTCAAATTATAAGTAAACTTTTTCCATTTAATTTATATAGATCCGTTACACACGTTACATTTTTGGGACATTTTACATGTACCTAGTTTGTGTTGTGAATAAAAATATATTTATCATATTTGAATACATAATTTCTTAATAGTTTACACCATAGAGTAATGAATATTCTTTATTCTGTGGTTTACATCATATTGAGTACACATAGAGAAACGACAATATAAGGGCGTTGCTATGGATTTTGACTCCCCAATAAATAAAAAATATTTTTTGATAGTTATTAGTTAACTATACAACTACGATACGTATTTATATATATAACAAGTATCATTTTATAATTAATTAATAGTTAAATAATCAACATATTACACGATAATTAAGAAATAAATTACTATTATTGTGATTTTGTTTACATTGACGGCCGCCATTCATGTCTACCCTGGCAAATGTTTTAGCATTGAAAATGCCAGGAAGTGATAGATTTTTTCCGTTTATGGTTGTATAGTAGGTAATCACTTAAATCTTTAAAGTTTAGTTTTTCCAAATGGAAAAAAATAGCTTACAGGTAATTTATATATTTTCATAACAAAAATAACAATATAATATATATATAATATATTATATTTTTGTTATATATATGTACTTTTATTGTTATTAAAAAGTAGGTACTAATATGCTTGGATATATATATTTCAATGTTTTATGCTTGTATCATTAATAAATATATTTTTTCTGTTTTATCTATTTAGTTATGCATAAAACAAATATTTATTATCATTATATTACTCATAAGCAGGGGTAGACGAGCAGTAGTACAAAAATGATTTTTTTTAGCTTTCTTTGAAATTACAAATAAATATAAGAAATGAAATCTATACAATTTGTCTGATGAATTTTAAGATATATTTAAAAAATGTATGCATTCAAAACACATGAGTCGCTTCTCTATGTGTACTCTATGGTTTACATAATATTCAGAATATCGTTATTTGTAAAATCGATAGTTATTACATTTTTGAAGTATTTATTTATTAATTTAATAATATAGATCAATAATAGCAATATCAAAAACGAGAAAACTAATGCTTGTAGCATTAGAGTAACAATAAGTGCATCTATTTAATTACCGCATCGTCAAGCCAAAAACAAGAGCGTCAGCAATTAGCTTGAGAGATGCCAACCATAGAGTATATAATTACTCTATGATGCCAACAGCTCTAGTCATTAATGCAATAAGGAGAATAGTCCAATTATTGACCGCTAACAAATAGGGCTAGAATGCATTAAAAAGATCATTTTTGGTATCAGCGTAATTGCCAAGCGCAAAGGAACAAAATGCACCTAATATGAACTTTTAAATGGGTTTCTAAATACTTTTTTAAAAGCGGTCAATTTCGATGAAAAGTTTTTTCTTTGTAAGATTGTACTCATCGACATATATAATTTGCAAAGGTGTTGATACATATTTTACTTAAATTCTACATTTATATTTTGATTTTTATAAAATATTACAATCTATACTTATATTAAAATTAAATGTTATAGCAACATTTTAACTGCTACATACATTTCCCTAATTATTTAGAAAAAGAACATTATTAAATAACATATTTACGAACTTGTGTACCTTATTTTACTTTCACCAATCATTTATAACCTTTGCAATTTTCCAGGTTTATTTTTATTACTTTAAAATATATTTTATAGTATTAATACAAGCTATTTCATAATGTGTACTACTAATAATGTTCATTAGTGCCATTTGTTTCAAAATACATTTAATTGACTTTTACTTGATGAAAAAAGTTGACCTGTACAACATGGTCATTGTTCTGCTATCGGGACAAACGGTTAATCAGATTTATTTCGGTGAAACGTCTTCATACCTAAGTGATTACTTGAGGTGCGTTTGGACATCGTCATAGTAACAGTCTAATAATTCACTAGATTACAGAAAACTATTTTGATTTTGATTTGATTAATTTTTTAACCTCTTGACAATGAGCATATATACTGCGGTGTAATTGCGGTGCACGTCCATTAATTGCAGTCTGTTATTGGTGTAAACGGGTATCAGATGTTGTCCGGGGATATACTGGTGTCCAAAACGAGTTAGCCTACCTGACATGCGCATGGCGGGCATCGCCGCACCATTCTAAGCTATTTTAATTCATGACAATTTCATGAAATATATTAAAATTAAAAAAAAGACATTTATTTTATTTGCTCTATTGACATTAGATTTATTGCAAAGGTCTAATTTTTCATTTTTTTAGCATGTTGCAGCATTTTTGAATTTAAAATTAAACGATTTTCTTTTTAATGAATTATTAATTATTTCAGTAGATATTATTAACAACTTATTCATTGTAAACGAAACATATATTCATAAAGTTTACTATTAAATGTTTATAAATTCCTTTTGGTGCATTTATCAGTTTTTAAATACTCATACAAGTTTATAGAGACCAAATTAATTGTTTCTTATACAGGGTGTTCATTGAGTTGCACTGCAGTTAGTTAAAATAGTGAAAATAATGTACTAAATTTTATTACAAATGTTATTACAAAATTTATTACAAAAAACTGTCTGAAATAGTAAATACAAATTAAACATACAGGAGCGCATAACTACTAGTTTTCCATAAACACCATTCTACAGCAGGTGCTGAAAATGATGTCCTGTCTGATCTAAGCACACTTTAACACGGCGAATTTTGTTATCAATTACTCTATTGAGTTCATTACGAGTGATAACACTAATTGACGCAGTAATTGCAGTCTTCAACTCATCAATTGTCGAGAGGTTATTTCGGTAATCAATTCCTTTAAGCTTACCCCACAGATAAAAGTCTAATGGAGTTAAGTCTGTACTTCGTGGAGGCCCTAGGGGTTTTGAAATAAGTCGATCTTGAAACACTTGTCGAACATAATTCATGCTTTTGTTCGAAGTATGTGCTGTCA
>JAYRBW010061224.1:0-10439 GCA_036023295.1 Invenusta paracnida | reverse complement strand
AGGGGGGGTAGGAGGTGGAGGAGGTGGAGGGGTGGCTGACGGATGAAGACTTATATATATTGTACACGTTATTTTTGTATTTCATAGGTTTATTTAGTTTTAATATCAATCAAGGTATTATATGCGGAATATTTAGAGACTAGATAACCCATTTATCACTAAGTTGAAAGATATATAGGGGATAAAGTATCATACAAATGAAAGACGTTCTCTCAAAGAAGTGTATCATAACCCATGACGCCATACTATAAACTATAAACTAATACGATCATATATATATACCTCCATATTATATTAACTTTTCCATATATTCATGCCATTTATTTTTTATCAATGAAGTAATATTCTTACTTTTTACTGTTATATATACTGATCTGATCCGATTTTATGAAAATACATAAAATTTGAAGCATAAAATTAATGAAAAGAATTTAACAAGTATGTGTCGGCTATTTGCGGATCAATATTTTTAAATGAATCCGATTTCAAATAAATTTAAATTAAGTTTGTTGAATTAATTCTAACAATCAGTAGTTATTTATATATTATACATTATAAATTGAAAATAACTATATATATCGATTTTGCGGGAAGTCTCTTATTAAAAAATCTAAATTCCAATGAGAAGTATAAAAATAATAGTATATATATACTCTCAATAATAAAAATTAACAAGGTTGTATATAGTTCCATCAGCATTACATTTTCTTGAAATTGATGCACGAGAGAGTGAAGGTGTAGCAAAATGATTGTGCCATTCATTAGAAACCAAAGTTGTGTTTTTGTGTTTCCACCATAATTTTAAGCATACCTTACGCTTTTCAATACTAAATTTGTGTTACATTTTGAACAATAATAGTGCATTAACCTTTACTATGGGGAGTATACTAACTTTTGACTCACCCTGTAGGTATATCTTCCATTTAACAATAACATTGATAATACCTACATAATAAAATTGTATTATATACTTGATATAGAAAATACTTTTTGCCTTGATCAAATATATAAAAAGAGTTTTATTAAATTCTTCTGATTTGATTGCACGATATTTGCCTATATAGCTTATGGAAGTATAAAGAAGAGATTATTATGAAGTGATAAAAACATGTTAACATTTTAACATAACATAAATGAAAGCAGACAATTTTATAAAAAAAAAATTGTTTCAGAGATGAGACATAATAATGAGTTATATTATTCCACAATAAGCAAATCATTGGAGATTTTCAATCTCCTTTATTTCATAAATAATTAGACCTATTTCAATGCAAAATAAAAAATATATATATGCGTATAAAAACTGGAACAGCATTATTAAAATTTGCTGTGATACATAAAATTAAAAACCTATCTGTACAATCTATATATAACAGCTTTCAAATGTCTTAGTTTTTATGCTACAAATGTATAGAATTGTATACATTACATGTTATATATGAAAAGAGTGGGGATAGATATTATCTTAGGCAACAAGTTATATTTTCACTTTGAATGGTCGCAAACAAAGCAAGTCAGGGAGTTATGTAATTTAGCTGAACATTAAAGTAGACCATCAAGTAATGAGAACATATTTTTGAGATACGCATAAGCGATATGGAACAATGATAACCCACCAGGAAGCTCCTGAAGGATGTTGCTAAAAGGGGAACCCCACTATGCTATGGCTTACTCATTGGAAACGCAAGAGAAGCTGCAATTTCTGAGATACAGGTAATCTCTCACTTATATCGCAAATCGCCCATAAATTATGACTCTCCTCTCTCCTCTTCGTTTCTCAATTTATAGCGACACTCAAAATTGCATCAAACAATGTGCCTTTCAGACCCCTGATTCCGAGATAGAAGGTTTAAGAACGACGCGAATGTTTAAGGGGACGAAATCAAACGGCTTCTATGAAACAACTACATATTATACCTACTGCATGCACGCTCAAGAATAAACAGAAAAGCCATTTTCTACACAAATAATTCAGCTGCTCAACTGCTGTGAGTCATTCCAACATAGCAGAACTGAATAAGGGAAGGGAGGGGAGTGTTGACAAAAGGATTGTGAGCAGCTAAAAATTGGTGGAGATTGTTATAACCTGTCTTTCTTTCCCCATAGAACTCAACAGCAATGTATATATATATATACTGTATGTAAATGGATCAATACTTTTGGAGTAGTACTACAATTTAACTTTATTTAAACTATACGATATAATTTTAGTTTACTTCCATGAGTGTCTACATCTTGTTTACATTTTTATGTCTAGTGTTTGTTGAGCCTAAATTCGGTCATAGCTATAGACCCTTTCGATATTATTTGAAATGTGTCATAGATTATTAGTACCAAATTAAATTTTAAATTTAAACGAGAAAAATATCAATGTCTACTAAACAAAGTTTGAACAGCTGTTAAACTCAAATGAACCCGAATTTGAGTAAAATATTCCAGTATCTATCTTAAAGTTAATTAAATATATTTTTCATATCATATATTATGTCATTAATTTTTTTTCTCAAAATGTATTCTTCATATATGTTTAGTCATACATATATAATACGTAAATAAATTATTGTAAGTTTGAAATTTTGTACCATATTAATTAAGGTATTACTGTAAAGTAGCACAGATGATACATATTTTAACAACGCAAGGGATCACTCAATAAGTACCTACCATCCTGAATAATAAATGCGTTCAAGTTGTACTAATAATTTTTAGCCATAGAAAACGATCTTAAAAATTGAAAATATGTAGTTAGGCATTTTTGGTGTTTCAATAAATGAATAAAACTATAAACATCTTTAAAAACAATTAATAAAAATAAAAATATACCAATATATTCTCATATTATCGAATACAGACTAATAAATGAACACAATTCTAAATAATATACATCTACATGATAACTTTATCTTAAAATGGCATACAGGTACATATATAATTTGTTAAACTATTTTATATTCATACGTTGTCTAAAATTCAACTGATAACATAGACAAGAAAGTATTTTCTTGTGTTCTACGACTTTCTCAGTCAGGATCACCTGGAAATGTTACTGTTAGGATCTTAATAATGTTTCGAGTAAATATGCTTGGATTAGATAGAATTTAACTTTGAAAATATACTATTAAGCATTCACTGTTAAATCGAAATAAGCTTGTAATAAATGGCCTCTAAGCTCGTATCTCTAACATTGTAGATATTGATAGGTTGAACATTTGGTTGTGCCTGAAGACAAGGCAATTTGGACAGCAACTCGGTAGTCTAATAAATGACATGGTGGATTCCTAGATTGCCAGATTTGATAATAGTTAAGTATATATTGAATAATTAAATTATCTATGGAAAATATACTAATAATTTAAAATTCGCCAGAATCAATAAATCAATTTTACAACAAATGCTTACATAATTTATGAAAATATAGAGAATTTTTAACCACTAACTGTTGAAAAATGTAGACTTATATATCTAAAATAGCAAGATTCTATTTTCACATTTTTTATATTGATCATTTAATAGTGGAATTGAGAGATGATAATTGAGAAATGAGCTGTGAATATTTTTTTATTATGTACGCTTTACACAATGATAACGATACATAAATAAAACTATCAATGATCGTACAGTTAATTAATAGGTACATTACGAAACATTGAGACAAATAGTTGTATATAAACGGTATCGATATACAGTTCCAAACATTGTACCATCTTAATACCAATGTATGTATTAAAGTCTAGCCTATTATGATGATCTACTTTAAATATTTATGTAACACAAAGTAATAAAAATCTGACACTTTTAATATTCCCTTATTTGAGGAACACTGCAGCGAAAAGAATTTCATATCCCGGCTTATACTATGTACATCGCTTGAGTATTGTTCATTTGTACTGGTACCACTATTTTTATTTGCATCCTCCATATATATTACCTAGATACTCTAAGTCTATATGCTATTGTACCCTACGTCTATTTTGTGCTCTATAACTGATATGTATAATATAGGATATATAATATATAAAATACAGAGCTCCCAATTTGCTTGATAGATAAACTCGTAGGAAGGAACGAAGGGAGGCAGGGTGGGGAGAGTTTTCTCTGCCAAGAACTGCCTATACTTGGTTACGTTAACACGGTTTATATGTGATGCCAGAGAAGTTAAAATATATAACAGTCAACTATAAGGGCGAGGATAAATAACAGGAGATGCGTTAGCTGCTTTCTAGATCAATAAATTATAGATATACAAAGGGGTAACGACTTTATTATACGGAAAATAAACTGGGGCTTATTTTAGCTGAAATAGTGAGCTATCAAGATCAGGAGACTGCAGCTGATTGTAAATTTAGTTAGAACTATCTCAGTACTGCATTACTATAACTATAGTAAGTATTCAACTGGGAATTAGTCTACCTATAGAAAATAGTTCTAGGACAGGTATATTAAGTAAAACTTTCAACTCAGAATTGTACATAAAAATAATCATGGATTATACTAACTATCAACCCGGAAAACTACGATAATATACTGACACCAGTTTAGTTGAATACAAATGTACCTAGTTATTACAATTCTTATAAGAAATTAAGCATTTAGATATGATATTATCAGAGATTTTAATCAATACAGTATTACTAACTATCAATTAATTAATCCAATAGACGTTTATCAATCAAGACTGAATATTACCCACGAAATAATCTAGTCGATAATAACAATCAATAAACTCAATCAACTATTTAGAATACTAATTTTGGGGCGAGGGAGAATCTTGAAATGTTGCCGAGATCGAGTCAATATAGCTTAGTTGAGTCAGAACAATCAAACTGTTCACTAAAATAGCTTAAAAAGGTGATCAATCGATGCCTAACATAATTCAAGTCACTATGTTTTCTGAATAGCACAACTCCAAATGAAATGAACTGTCCATCAATACAAGCCCCCCTACACTTACAGTAACTACAGTGATTTTAGAAAAAGGAGTCTAAGAAACTCATTTTAAAGATTCGAAATAATCACATATAAGGGAAAAAGTGTGTTTTATATGAATTAAAATTGAAATAATAAGCAAATTTAATAAAAAGTCTAAATATTAGATAATTACTTTTATATTATTTCAATTTTAAGTCATATGAAACACAATTTTAAAACATGTAATTTTTGTTTAATAAGCGAATTTAATAAAAAGTCTAAAAGATTAGATAATTACCTTTTTTGCATATTTCTAAAAAAATCTACGCTTAGGAGACGGATAACATAAATTATAAAGTATACCTAGGATAACTGCAAAACAACAAAAGACTCAGTAAACACATCTTTTAGCAGAATTATTAAATAATGGTTTACACCTATATGTATATAGCAAAAAATACCTATATGTTAATTATACACCAATAATAATGACACATATTTCCTGAATATGAAATTCCAGCCCTATGCAGTTTTGTTCACATAGTCCTCGAAACGGATAATTAAGTATTGTAATTTATAGTCCATAAAATAAAATAAACTATTATAGGCTACTGATCTCACGAAATACCTAGTACGTTTTTTATGTATCGCTCAGGTCTTTAGAATTGTTTTGTACTTAAAATCTATCAATTTACTACTCAATGCTGAGTGACAAAGTTGATTGTCAATAATCTATGATATACTTGGTGAACATTTCTGTTTCACAATGTATAGAACCGTTCACAGAACAGTAGTCTATTAATTCATGCGCTCAAATCTTATGGAAAAATTGCACTGCTCATTTTAATTTAATGAAAAAATGGCTATTATTTATCGATTGCGTAACTTCTAGATTAATATTATGAATAAATTCCAAATCAAAAACGAAAATAAAGTAATTTAAAAGAACAAAGGAATAGTGAATATGGTTTACCTGTAAAAATGTGAACTGAAACGATCAAAATGATGTAAAAAAGGGATTCATGACGGTGCTGTTTATAGCGGGACATTCCAATTGAATTAGCTGGCATTTACAAAGAGCCATTCACAGCAACATAATATGAATAATAATCCAAAACAAATCCCTACTTATAGTAATAAATCAAAATAACAACGGTGATTTTTCTCTGAATAAATAAACAATAAATAATATAATAATCAATACAACGTATATATGAAGGAACACCTTGTCTTTTCTACATGTTTCACTCAGGTATTCAACGTATTTAATTTATTAATCGACTCGATTTATCGTAAAATTTGTGGAATGATTTTGGTTAGATGAGTAGGATCTGTCGGCGGAAGAAAATTACTAATAAATCCACAAACAATTGAATCATAGTGTTAAGGTTTCCAACGAAATGGATCAATTTTGTGTACTGATATAATCCATAAAACACTTTCTCCTTGCCTTCCCACTCTTTCTCTCTCTCCCGGAATCTAAAATATCTTCGCCTAGTTTGGCAACACTAGCGCTAGTACTTGTAGACTGCGGTTTAGTAGCATCGGAGTCAACGCTACGCATAGGCATTATTGGAAGAAGGCGAAAAGCGACGACTTCCCTTTACAGGAGTGGCGTCTACTATTAACCAATCAACGATCAGCTAGCCTTTCGCCGATCGATACCGTTTAAGGCGCGTTTGAAAACATGCATAGACCTTGCCTGCGTAAAGTTGATACAATAATTATAATCAAATATACTAGTATGTATAATATGTAAAATGCCTGTCGACTAGTTCGTTAGTTTCACTTTATAAAGTATGAGGTCATATGTGTATATAAAACATCTGTTCCTTGGCTGTCATGTACCTAAATAAATACGTCTCGCCTAATAGTTAGCACTACTAACAATAGATTTATATACCAACCTACTATATGTATATATATACCTACAACGAGTGACTGTACTTTTTTACTAAAGCACATCTATCAAAGATGCGTAAGATTTCTTAAATTGAATAGTTTGGTGTCTATATATCTCCCCTTTAAGCAGTGATGATACCCATGGCGATGGCTTTTGTTGCTAGGTATACATGTGGTACATTCAATCATCGTTGAAGAGAACTTTAATTCAGAAACAGCTGTAGCAACTAGTTAGGTACTAGAAAAATAAAATTAGGTGTTAGTCATCACAAAACTGTAAGGTACTTTTGATAACTTAAGAAATGTGAAACTATCACAAATGAGTTACATATTTGCCATATGCGGCTTACTTAATATCTAGGCACATCTAGTCATGTAGGTCCTACAGTACAACATTTTAATCCTCAATCAAATTCTGTATAGTTTACAAAATTTTGATTTTCCTTACAAGTCGGACCTAAGACTGGGTTGTATTCCCATTGCATGCCTTTTATTTAAATTTCCTTTTTGACTCGTATTTGGACGCACATTTAATGTATATTTAGGTGTATATAATTAATTTGGATAGTACATACAAATAACTATTATCTGACGTAATTATTTTGATTAATAGTTATTATCATTATTAATAATATTTTTTAAATATTTCTAACTTATAATAATTGATTTAAATAAAATGTGTTACATTTTTACTAAAACAGTTTATGTCTACTTGCGAGGTATTATATTGTTGGCTTTATAGATATTATAATATAGTAATAAAGTTATAAATTGAAAATACAATAATCAAGAGAGATGACACTGTAATACATACTCTCAGCGAGAAAGTCTATACTACAGATAAAACGTAGTTAAATTCCTTAGGCAAAATAAAATCATTGCTTTAAAATATGACTGGAGACAAAAATCTATTTTCGTTATTAATATTAGCAATTCCGTCTCAATAGTTAACGCACGTTTTCCCAATAGAAAATGACTGCCAGGAAAGAAATTTATCAGAATTTTGCATAAATTTTTAATAATGTAATAACACGAGGAATATATTTACAATATAAATGGATTTATTCAAAATATGATGAATTACACAATAACATAATTGTTAAATAATTGGAAACAGAAGTTCGAGAGAATATTAATGACGAAACTTGTATAGCCATGTAAATAATCAATAATAGTACAATAATTAGAGGTCATTTGGATCATTATCGGGGAAAACAAGAAGTCTGGAGATTTTCGACCAGAAGACAATGAGAAGAAATATGACAAGCAGAGCTGAGAGAAGAGCAAGGACAGAGCAAATTATAGCGACTCGGTTCTTAAGATGACCCCTTTTCCTCCGAAGACTGAAGACGGCATCTGGAGGAGACGAAGAGAGGTCCACGTAGGCACATAAGCCGTAGACGAGACCGGGTAGAGAACAACAGGCAGAGAAGGGAAGAAGAAGGTAGAGGGCGAGGTTGACAACCACCGGACACCAGTTCGGTTCGGGTGGATTACTAAAGTGGTCTCTTCTGCATGTCGGGATCCGACTAACATGTTGCTCGGGTTGCCATATTCCTCTGCTTACGAGGGGCTACATGTAAGTATATGATGGTATTACTCGCAATAAACAAAAATTACAACAAAATACTTTAAGTTCGTGAATTATTTACCAGCATAAAATGTGAAATACATTTGTCTTATATATTTCTACTAGGAAATAGTAAGTAGTAAATTTATATTTATCTGTATTTTTATAAAAATATATTTATTTTAATGATTCGCATAAATTTATATTTTTAAATTTGTAAAATGTTTCCTGCAGTATATTAGTTTTACTCACGATAGTTTGTGAAGCCTGATCCGCAGAGCCTGTTGAGGTATGGTCACTGCTTGAAATGCTCCTAACTGCAGGCCTGCTATGAATTGTGCCGATATGAGGTCTTGCTGACATCCTACTTGATGTAATTTCTGACGCTGAGTATTGTAGCCGACTCACGGTTCGAAGTGGTGGAATCGGTGGCAGCCTTTTCCTTCTAAGAAGGAGAGTTGGTGAGTCTTTTCTTTTAATCACGATATCTTCTCTGATGGTATCTTCTGGTGGGTTACCAAATTGAACGCTAGCATATCGCTTGCGATTAAACATTATCGGTAGATGTGTTTGTTCTGGCATATGAAGACTTTGTGGCCTGTAAGACACCGATCGGGCTTTGTGAGGTTCCGTTTGCCCTGGAAGATCAGCAGCGTCTTGAAAGACAGCTCCCGCGTCTACAACCAAAAATATTTAGATTCTTTACAAAACTTATATCAAGACCAAATTGTACTGGAGAAATACAGATTTTTAAATAAAACATAACTAAATGAGATAGATTTACGGTTAAACTTTATAGTTAAAGAAAGTTGGCGTTAATATTATACAATTTCGCTTTTGGCGTTTATTTTATATTTTTAATGTTTTATAGGGACACACGCAATGAAATCATTATATTTTAAAAATGCTACCAGTATAATTTCACGTGTTTAATAAAGTAAAGAGTTACTTTGAAATAATTAATTAATTATTATTAAACTTAGATTTCAAAATCAATCAATTGTTTTATTGAAAAAAAACCATTATCGTTAAGGAATTAAAATCAATTAATTAGTAGGTATTTATATATTGGATTTCCAAAAAATACCAAATCAGTAATAGATAATTAAATAAAATTTATTGATGCACATGCTTACCGTTATGAGCCATTGCAGGATTATGAAACACTGAACGAGCAAAATGGTAATTTGCGTTTAAAAGGAGTAGCTTTCGTCTGGTCTATTTCTGAAATGAATACATTTATAATTTGACGATTATTAGAGTAAGAAACTTTTTTTATAAATGTGGAAACCTAATAAAACTAGTCTTAAAAAACTAATTTAAATTGTATATGTTAAAAATGTTAAAGTTTAAAGCTATAAAAATGTCTTACCAATAGAAATGGATGTCCACACAATAAAATGGAAACTGTATTTCGTTTCAGCGAATTTCAAAGTTGAATATTCAGTGCAGGGATTAGTATCTGAATAGTATTCAAATGCATTGTTTATCTTACGAATTTATGTTGCAGAATAGAATGCCTTTTCATTTATTATGTCATACCTAATACGCTTGCATTAGTATTTATTAAAGAAGACAGTAAACTGTTTAGAATATATTGAAAGGGATTCATGAAATATGCTCACATGATTCGTACATTATAACTTTACGTTGCATATCAGTTGTTAAATAGTATTTATAATGCATAGTATAGTACACCATAATATTTCCCTTACATATTATAAGTCTTCATAAAACACCAAAATATTACGTAGGATAGCTGAGCTGATCCAAAATCAATTACCGTTTCGATAAATTAAGTGACTGGAAGTAAGTATACATCTTTATTAAAGTATTATCTTAATTTTCTAGAAAAAATAATCCGTTTATAAAATTTTCAACGTTAAATAGAGAAAAAAGGTTGCTTACTATAAGTTCAGTGATAGTTCAAAATTTCGTCATATGTATTACCTATTGTCCTAATTTAATCGATCGATAAATGATACTACTTAAATTATATATATATATATATAATTATATAATTATATAATATATTACAAAATGTGTTTGTATGCTGTGT
>JAYRBW010061223.1:0-10439 GCA_036023295.1 Invenusta paracnida | reverse complement strand
AGACTACATCTAATCTCCACTCATGTATTTAATCTTGTTACGCAACATCGCTTCTCTTATTTAATGCCTGTACCAGTATCTTATTTTTATCACTATTTAAAGACACTCGAAACGTCGTGATCTATTTTAATTTTTTACATATCCAATAAAGTGTTTTAAAGCATAAACTTTTTATTTTATTTATACAACTATGGGTATAGCCAAGGATTTAAACTCCATACTCAATTCAGCTTAATGCCTTCCGATAGTCCCAACTAATTAGAATCATATATTGCTAACTAATAATAGTTTGATTGACGCCGACATTCACGATATAAGATACGTGGATTATCTTTCATTACATGTTTTAATATTGCTGAGGAAAATGTTATCGAATTAGTATACTTCTCTCAATGATATTAATGTCATCTTAATTAAGGTATTGAGCTTCGTATCTTGTTTAGCACGTGTTTTAGTTCAATTCGTTTATTTTAATGAAAAATTGTTATGTAAAAGAATTTTAAAGAGATATAGTTACAATAAATATATGTAGAATCTAATACACACGAGTTGTTAATATAAAAGTTGGTCTTAGTGTCTTATAATTGCGGACGCTTTTTTTTATTAATTTGCAACACAATTTCGATATACGAAGTATATAAATTTAATACTTCAAATAACAGAGTTACCCAATTAACGCGAACAAGACCAGAAATTATAACGATAGCAATCTTATTTATAAGTAATAAATGAAATAGGAAATTAAAAATATTCCAATTCAACCAAAAATATTAATGAATATTATAAGCATTTCATAAGTATGTAAAACGTATAAACGTTTCTGTAAATTAATTTAAAAAACGTATTATACTATTCATTTTTTTACCTATATGTTTACAATGAAATAAATAGTATTATTATTTTTTATAGAAACACAATAATTTTGATTAAAAGCATTCAGAAATTACGAAGAATTATAATAAAACTCCAGAGATGTGTTAATTTATTTCGTTTTTTTTCATTGGACATTTTTTATTAAAGCTGTTAAAATTATTAATAAATTAAGACCATTGATTTAAAAAATCAAATTTTTACATACAATGAAAATTGTACTTCATTTTTCATAATTGGTTTATTAGTGTAATATTAATTGTATTCAGTGCAATGATGCACAAACATTAAAAATAATAATAAGTATATAATATAATCGTAGCTTGCAGGTAATATATTTCAAGTTTTATTTTACCGATCAATTTTTTATAATTATTTTTAAATATTCCAATTCATTAAATAGATATTATGTTCTAGGAATATTTAATAATTTATTTATATTTATGTGACAAACTAATATGCCAACACAAAATATTAACTAAATTATACTTTTATGAATCCCTTTGCACCAAAATTATTTTTTGTTTATGTTTTTAATGCAATTTTATACTACTCTTTTAAAATTTAGTAGTACATAAATATTTTCAGAATAGCTTGAATTTATTATAACACATTTTTAACAATTATATTTGTATATCAAACACATTTTCATCATGAATTGATATGAATATATTTCATGTATGCACTTGTTAATCTATAATAAAATAAATCATGTATAGTTTTATTTAAAATGACAGCATTACAACCAATTTAATAACTATTAGTCATTTTAAATACTTTTGCATATATAAAGATTTTCGATGATGTCATATTTTCTTGATCATGAAATTATTCCAGTATTTATATATAAGTATATAATATATAAAAATACATTACACACAATATATAAGATAATACACTGATTTGGGGAGATATGAATACTGATAATCCTAGTTGAGGTAAAATGTATTGATTCACATATATTACGAACCGAAGTCTAATTTAGTCGATGCATTTTGCAATTCAGACTCCTTCAATAAAATGCCTTTTTGAATCCACAAAAGAATTATTATTCTATTATATTTTTATAATAAAATGTTTTTGTCACAAATTTTCTAAATAAGGATTTTTGATTTTAATACGCATGAAGAATTTATATTGGTAAAGTGATCAATTTGAAGAGAAAAAATGCAATTATTTCTGTTAATTCTTTCGCAGCAAAAAAATATCAAAGAAGTGTTACTTTTGTTTGTGTAATTATTTACTACTTTTTTAAAAAATAATAATATATTTAAATATTCTTTATGGTATAAATTTTTTAACAAAATTAAATACAAATTTTGTTTGTTTTGCTAAACTAAATTAAATCCATATATATACATATCTTCTATTCTTTTATAGGAATGTTGTGAAATATATTATTTCATAAATATAGACTCGATTTTAAAAGACTTAGAGAATCTATAAATTTATTAATAGGTCAGGAATAAACAAAGCATATTATTATTAATCCTTTGCAGCATATCAAAATAATTTGTAAATAAAAATTGATGTACTACTTTTTAAAAGTGAGTAGTATATCAAAAATCCATAATAAATGTATTTATTTTAACACATTTTTATAACAATTAATTTGCATGTTTAGCAAAGTACTTTCAGTGTAAATTTATAGCGTATTTTATATTTCTAGTTTATTGAATTATAAATCCAAAATGGATTCCTTTAGAAATTAAAATAATGATCCATCCATTCAAAAAAGTAATAGCAAACAGAAATATTAATTAAATGTAATGATTTAATAATTACAATGTATGTGACTGTTTGTTAGCAGCCTAACGATTTTTTTGTTATTCATTATTCGTTATTTTTATTATTATTATTATTTTGTTTATTTGTATCTACCTATTTAATAACTAATTAATATGCATTTATGTGATCAGCCAAACAATAACTCCGCACCATTTTATTTCCAGATTCTCACGACGAATCCACAGCATTTCAAACAGATCGACGGAACTCCAAATCAGAATTCAGTCTCGTGGACCTCGCAATTCGTTCACCTCCATCTAGCGATCAGTCCTCCTCTGCAGTCCTCGTCACCACCGAAGCCCCTCCTTCTTCTCTCCCAAAGCCTTCCTCTACCAAATCGACCAAAATCACCGCATTTGACATCCAAACAGCCACGGCTAAAGAGTCGCCAGCCAGCGCCCTCAAAGACAGAAAACAACCGCATCAAGCCGAAGGTGTGAGAAAGTTCAGCGGCCTCGAGGGATGCACCACGCGCCAACTGCGGGCAGCAGCCGCCTGGCGACAGAAGAGCGTCTCCTTTTCCGCTCACACGGAGCAGACGGAGTTCCGTCCACTGGCCCCGGTGACCGTGCTACAGCAACAATTGCGCAACAGGCGGCGTCGGGCGAATAGGCGGCGAGGAGGGGGCGGAGGTGGGAGACAGAGACGGTGGAACAGTGAAAGTGAGCTGGTGGGCGAGTGGGGAGCGCGCGTGCTGGCTGAGTCTGTTGAAGGCGTTGTCGGTGGGGAGAGGACGCGTCTCTTCTCGGACACGGATGCCTATCAGTTTGAGCTGGAAGACCCTGGTGAGTGGAGGAGACCCTATAGACAGACAAGTAGGGTGCGTAGAATTGACATTGACTATAAATAATTGGAGTCGGCGATTCGTGTTCAAAACTGGAACCTTTAATTCAGATTGACAGAATAAATGAGTGAAATGGTGAAAGGGTGAATGAATTAAAAGTCATATATTGACTTGTGATTAATATTGAGAGTCGATTTTATAGCCCAAATCGTCGACTCGCCACAGAATGTTTTGTGAATTATTGAATTTTTATGAATGCCAAAATTTCTTAACAACATAAATCTTAACATTATTTATATTCCATTCATTTCAGATTTATGATTACTATAATATTCTATTCTATTCAGTATATTTTAATAGGAGCCAATTATAGGATTCCGAGAAATGTATAATAAAATCGTTTCATTAACTTGTTAACGCACATTTATCGTTTTAGTTTCCATTTTTGCTAATAAATATCATATTGCTATTCATTTTGTCACGCAGTGTGTGTGTGTGTGTGTGCATTTGTACATAATATATCGACAAGTACTCTGCAGGCTTACTTTTAGAGATTTATTCTTGAAATTGTATTATATTAGTCAAGCATCCAAAAGTACTTATTCAAATATTATCAAAACAATAACAATGTAAAAGAGAGATTATATAATAGCGTGAAAGTTGTTTTTAGATAATTACTAATTGATTAACCGAAATACAGGGAATATTACTTTAGTAGGCGACTAGAAATCGTCCCGTTCATGTAGTGTGTCTAAAATTAATTTTCCCTTCATGTTTCCCGGACTGAAACTAGTTAGGTCTTGTCCTATAGATTCCCAGTTCAGATATAAAACGTCTGATTGCTATATTGTTTGAACGAAAGATCAATTCTTATAAAGAGAAGAACTTTAGTAATTTTGTTTACCTTCTTAATTTTTAATAGTTGCAGAGTTGACATATATTCAAAGTTTTAGAATATGTTTAATTTGTAGATATTGATTATATTTCCCACGCTGACCAATACTAGAAGAGAAAGCAATTTCTAAATAGAATATTTTCCGAAATATTATTAAATGCACTATTTTAAAGAAATAAAGGAATTTTTCGACAGTAATTTTATTGAAAAAAAACCATTTCTGTTTATATTGTTTAATATAAATGAATTTCTAGAAAGAAAATTGAAATATCTTTTTATTGAAATAAGATTTTTATGCACATAATTTAGAATTTGACAAAATAGCGAACAAATAATAAAATTTTTACGCATATAATTTCACAGAGAGAAAACAAAATGATTTGGCTGACTCATAATTAGAAAAAATTTAAATTCTATGTTTTTTACTGTGTTATCAAAATTTTACCTGAGAGTCAAATTTAATGTTTGTATAGTTGTAATAGTTCACGAAATATAAATGTTTATATACATATAAATACAAATTTTGTAATAAACTCTGTAATTATACATTTGGTATAAACAATATAAAAGCGTTTACATATAAAACACTTCCTTTTTAACGTTTAAGTTTAATTGGCTTACTTAAAGTCTATAGAAAGTGGCCTACTAATCTTAGGTCAACAGGTTGTCTGCATTCATTATCGATTAAATATCGATTAAAATTTGTGCGTAGATAACAAAGAAAATTTGCAAGAGTTATTGTCTTCTGGTCATCTAACTTAATACTGTTTTTATCATGCTATAATTGTTCATGAATGAAATCGATTGTACATACGGGATTTACACGGGCTATTATAACTTTCTCTGTTTACCTATTCTAAGTGTGACGTAAATATATCATTTCATACATAATTTGAAATATAAATATATCTATTTATCAGACATAGATATTGTGATTGATTGAATTCAAAATATTCAAACTTCTTAATATACTAATGTAAACTATATAATATTTAATTAATGACTTTAAAGGAATAATTATATATACAGCAGCTATATATATTAACGCATCAACTGTTTTAATGATTCAAGATTTGATTATGTTTTTAATATCGTATATTAAAATTTGAAACACAATCTAGGTGTCAACAAAAAGAACGACAAAAACAATGTTGAATTAGTTATCTATGCATTTTTCAAATAAATCGCCTGTTACATATTACTGTTACATTTATGATATTAATAAATATTATTAATATTTTGACCCACTGTGTATCTATATGTATTATAATACTAACAAGTACATATTCTAGTCAAGTATACGTGATTATTTACAAGAAAATCCTTCATAAAAATCCAACACAAAAGACTGATAATTTATCATCTGAATCATGAAATATGTTTGATAAAGAGTTTCCAAATTGATTTTTTTTATTCACTAATGATACAGATTGAGTATTGCTTTGAAGGTGGCACGAATGATTAATTGGAAAATAGTAATTATTACTATCTCTTAATAAATATTTATTGCATGTAATAAAAGAATACACTGCAAGATTATTAACACAAATAGTAATATTGACTAGTAAATTTTGTTAATATAATTTATTTAAAAAATAATCTGTTCCAATTAAATTTTTGAAAATAAAAATACTACTAATTAATTGTATATCGGGGATTACTATTACAAATATTTAAAGACGTTTTTTATATTGGATATAATATAAGTTTAGCGAAATCTGTAGATATTATTTTGTGCACGTTCACTTCTTTTTTCTAAGTTCACCTCAAAACTCCCATATTATTCTCAATTATCTCTTACTTGAAAGTAATTAATACATTTTTGTTTGCAGTTGATTTAGATGCTGCTAAGTGTATCTGTTACTGTTTAAAAATAGTTATAGTACAAAAATATAAAGATAATTAAAAATAGGTGCTTCCAAATTTGTTCAGATTTCATATTTAGATTCATTTTGAACCCAAATTATAGCCAGCCCACTGTAATTACCGTGGCTACAGGCTTGTATTTTTGGTGCCAATACGTAGGTATTTATTGATCCATTAATGAGGTCGACGCCATTTCATAATGTCTGCCTTTTATCAAAGGAAACAAGCATAGATAAAAACGATACTCATCTTTACTTGTAAATTGTTACTGGCATCATAAATTATCGCAATATTTTAATGTAATAAAACATAATATACCGAAATTAATATATTTGTAAAATTAAAAGTGTTGTGATAGATTTGCAAAAATAATTTTAAATACGGAGCTAATTTTTTTTTATTTAAGGCTTATTTAAGGAATCTAAGGAGCGTAAAAATGGTCCATTTTCTTACTGACTAAAAACAATTTTACATCAACAGGTTTCGTAAAAACAAAGATAGATTATAAGAAATATAAGATAAGAAATTAATTTGTAGTAATATATTAATATGCTACACAGGTAGTTATATATATAGATTTATATTTGTTATTTTATATAGATTCTTCCATGATGTTTGATTTATCGAAAATGATTTATATTATTTTGCTTATCAAAAGCTTGTATTAAACGTATATATAACAACACATCCTAAGTTTTATATATTTCAGACTTAATGGATCAGTCTATGTATATTTTAAACATATAAATGTGGATTTAATAAGATAAAGTTTCCCTTGAGTATATAAGCATAATAATAATTATACTTGCTAGGTTCTTATAGACAAGGCTTTTTCTTTCTTTGTAAATGTGAATTTATTGATAGAACTGTCAACAATATTAATTTAATTATGTATAAAACAATAAATATGTCAGAAAAGTCACATATCTACAATTTTATAAATATAGGGACAGTGTAGATTATTATATAGAAATACAAACTTTTATGCGTTTATTTAAAGAAAAAAACTAAAGCAGACATTAATACACTTCGATTATTTTTGCTGACAATATTAACATTAACATCTCATATAATATTACAGAATAAACTTTTCGTTTTATTCATTTTTTTCTTTCAGATCTCAGTGACTCAGTAAAACTTACTTAGTAGCGTCGTTTTGGGCAGTAGTTGCCATGGAAATGCGCTGTCGATTGTCACATATTATGTGATAATATTGTTTCATTTTGTCCACCGTAATTCCAAGCGATTATACCGGAATGATGTTAACCTGTTGAAAACAACTGGACGGTTCTTTTGGTTGCATACATTTTCCGAACAATGGCTTCCTAAACGACAAAGTATAGAAATTGAATAATGCATAAAATGTTAACTTTTACGTAACAGAGTGTATGACATAGTTGATGTCTCTCAAGAATACACACATTATGGTAAATATCTGACATTAATTATGTTGTAATTGTTGTGGATAAAGTGCGAATGAAATATCGTTATGTATATACATATAATAAATCTGCAATGATTTACAATTAATTCATATTTGACACGCTTTCACATTACTCCCAGTGAAGACGAACAATCTGTGATATTTTGAGCATCCTCCATATAATATACCTATACGTATAAACAGGTACATGAAAATATGATAACATTATACCTGGGATATATAACTATAACATACATTGTACCTAACCTACGTTTAGTAAATTTAAATGCATTTTAAAACGTGCAAAAGGCATGTATAACTTACAAAATACTTGTTTATGTTTAAAATTTATTTATTTTTTCGTAGAAAAGATGTTTATTAATTATCACATGCCATAATTACGAGTTTTTGCGTATATTTATTTAATATCCATGGCCAAGTTTTTTGCACTCCAATAAGACTTTTCAGTATATAGAATAAAATTTAGAAACTTGGCAAGTAATTAAACGAATTTATTTTGTATAACACATGTCATTGAAAGTTGATCAAAAATATATGTGTTTAATTCATAATTGTTCTTACCAATTTTGAGTAATCACTCAACAGGCTCCACAAAATATCGTATATCTCAAATACTTATCAGTATTGTGTTATCTTGTTTTCCATGTATTAGACTCTCCAATACATCATATATACATGTATATAACTGTAATGCGAACCTATTGTTTATTCCTTTGTGGTAGATATTACGTCATACAAGTGACGATGTACACCAACATCTATTTCAGTCTGTTCCTATATATTATAGTATATAGCACTACATCAATATACATATACATACACATAAACATGACCATGAATATTCTTTCCTGGAACTTACTGGGTATTCCCTTATTAGTAAATATTCGTATTTATACTTGTATTGTTTCTTACATTGTCATCCTATTATCTATTTTACATTTTAGTTTTCTTCCAAGTCTGCACAATAATGCATTTCTTTTTGTCAAGATGATATTATAGAATTACGAACTAATTACACATAAACATCCTTTATTGTTTGAAAAGAAAAAAGTTGTATCTAACTCTTATTATTATATGATTGTGTGTATTATAATAAATGTATACTTAAAACGAGACGTAATTTCTTCATTGCAAGTGGGACAATATTTATTCCTTTCTTCTTGTGCTATTTATTGTAGTTTATTAAAAAGCATGTAGCTATATATTGCACACAGCAAAATAAGCTGGATAGTAAATAAGTCATGAAAAGTTTCTATAAGTTTTTGTTGAAATCGTAACATTACGCTTAGCTTATGTGCATTATGACACTCTGTCTTTCAAATATAACAGAAAAGAATATTAATACTATTTTTTATATTTATAAAATTTAACACAGATATTTTTTTAAACTATTGACATATAAAAACAATTTAAATTAAAAATGTTTTATTTTATTTCATTAAAAATAAAGTAATAAAATTATAATATCATTTACACTTCCATTTATAATAACCTCCAGGAAGTTTGTTTACTTGATATAAACAAATCTTATTCAAATAGAAAAGTATTTTATATATTTATATTTAAATTTAAATTTAACCACTATTCTGTTTGAAAACAAAGAATCAAAGTGGTAAGAAAACCAAATAAAAATAAAAATGGCAACGAACACAAGAGAAACGAAAGACACAAGTTTTGTTTACATCGTCAAAGAGTGATCATATGAGTGACAACTTAAAAAAATATGAAAAAATGAAATGCAAGAGTATAAACAGTAAATCAGAACAAAAAAGTTTTTAACAATTTTTTAAATTTAGGGAAATTATTTTCACATCTGAAGAAGCTGGTAGATTGTTCCAGTTTTCCGGAACATAAAACTTGAAAGCACGTCCGGCTGCGGCAACTGAATTGGCGATAGGCTGGTAGAGGAATGGTGCTGATTGAGATTGTAAACGTGTTGATAAAAAATACAGAAAGTGTCCAGAAAAATACACCTTTCTTCCCAACATGAGTATATTTCAACCACGCTGTTAAAATATCTAATTATACAGACACAAACAATGCAATATATAGGCTATTATGTAACGTTACACTCTATAGGCTAAACTGACAAGTACGATTTTTGAATCGTTACAAATCATGCTTTTAACTTATTACGTATAACTATTAACCGCTCGAATAATGGCTATAGTGTTCATGCATGAATATACAATATGTGAACATAAATATGAAATTGAACTATGAAAGATGTAGCATAAATGTTATATATTAAGATAATTTAGATTTTCTCTAAGCATCTAACATTCGTAATATTATGATTGTAAAATGTAATTTAGATTTAAGATTAATTCGAACAAATAAATGTTCTTATTTCATGTGAAAAGATAATTGAATATATTTAAACATAGCAGGAATTCGAACTTTCTAAAAATATTTCTCTCTTAGATTGCACCATATTTTGTTTCTTTAATATGTACTTTTTGAATTTGTATTACTGCACACACAGTAGTACAAATTGTAATGTACTACAAATACTATTAATCCACTGTTCAGATTTGAAGGGATAATTGATCGTAGTACAATCGAACACTAAAGCTATTAGGTTTGTTGACATACTACAGATTTTCATTAGGCATGGTCCAATGCCGTACACCAACATGGATGTAACATCCTAGTGTCCCTCTCATCCCCCGCATCTCCACTCACCCCCCCCCTCTCCTCCCCTACTCCCTCTTCCCCCTCACTCCCACTCCTCCTTCCCCCTCTCCTTCCCCCTCTCCTTCCCCCTCACTCCCACTCCTCCTTCCCCCTCT
>JAYRBW010061222.1:0-10440 GCA_036023295.1 Invenusta paracnida | reverse complement strand
GAAAGCTACTCTCTACAGAAGGTTATCATGCATCAAAATGATCCTAGGATCATACGCTTTCAGAAAATGTACAATAAGCTTGGTTGCTCAAACTGGTACCCAAAAGTCCAAATAAGCTGTTTGGCAGAAGGACTAGATGGAATTATACTATACCCATTAAAAGTATAAAACAATATATTTGGTCACAGTCTCCTTAGCGATTTAGAAGAAACTTTTACACACTATGAGCGCTGCTCTGAACATTCAGCGTTATTCAGTTCATTATGAATAATTTTTTAAGCATAATTTATGTATTATTTCTAAATTACATGTTTGATAAAAATATGTTGAATGTAAACCCAAATATAAACCCTGCTCAAATAAACGAAATTTTGTTTAAAAATATTTTTAACTTCTTTTTCAACTATTTTCTCTGTCAAACCAAAAACAAATGAAATATTTTAAAGCCAAAAATGGCAAGAAGTTGGTTATGCTAATCAAAAGTAAATAAATCCCCAATATGTACATAACACAATATAACATAGATTCGTTCAAACCTTAAAATAAGTGAAATAAAAAGGTTAGCTTTGATATTTCAAAATGATTATTATTCTTGTTTGTTTGATTGAAAAATTGATTATAAAAGACATTTACATTACAAGGAATTTGCTAACCAAAGTAAAATTAGGCTTAAAAGGAAAATATTTGGTTAATAAATTCCTTGTTATAATAAAAATTTCTTTTATATTCAATTTTTAAATCAAACAAACAAGAATAATAAACATTTTGAAAAATCAAAGCTAACCTTTTTATTATTATCAAAATATTATTTTGTATTATGTACACATATTGTGAATTTATTTATTTTTGATTAGCTAACCAACTTCTTGCCATTTTTGGCGATAAAAACATGTATAACATAATATTAATTAAATTAAATTAAATCTAATTACTTTAACTACTCCAACTAGACAGACGAGACGAGACAATCAAAACTAATTTAAGCGAAAATGTCGAGTTGTTGACTCCCTAATGTCTTCAAGAACCATAATTCGTGTGTTCCTGCATTCATTTACAAGATATAAAAGTAAACACCGAAGACCTGGTAAACTTTAAATCCGTCTGCATATTATCCGCAAAGATTTACAAAAATTAAATGTCGATTTTAATGTGTCTAATACCGTCTTACTTGATAATAAGTGCCTATAAAGACAGAGTTGTGACTCTGGTAGGTAAGGTGGACATGAAGGTTTAGTAAGTGGCAAGCCTTGTTCGACCTCATAACCCCGAGACGAGTGAGGCAATCCTTAACAATAAGAATAGAATTATATCTAACCAAGTCGATATTCACATTCTAAAGTATTGGTATTTCATTTTAATTACACTATATTCTGTTAATAATGCAATCTTGTACATGTAATTTGAGAAACCAAACTTATTTTTTAATATTTACATAGAATGGCAATTTAAATTAATTCCAATAAAATATTGTACAATTTACGATTATGGTCAACATATATATTTTTTAAATATGAAGAATATATGCTGACTCATTTACATATTATAATAGAAAAAAATATTAATATAATTTTTTTATCATCGTTATTGAAAACCTGGAAAAGATATTTATATTTGACCAGAATCTTATTTCTTCAAATTGATAAGCTATTTTTCTTTTTCAGATAAAGCCAATCTACGTTTATAAAGTAAAACAAATATCTAGGCGAGGAACTAAGATTAGAATAGATGGTAATATAAATGTTAGGACGTAATATATTATATAAACAGGTTATGTGTACGATTTCTCATAAGATGACATAATTATAAGACCAGTTTATAGAATTTAGGATTATTCTATAAGAAATGGACGCTATATACGAAAGATTAGCGACACAACTGATTATGAAGAATGTATACCTATTGCAATATTCAGATTAATCGTTGCAAGGACAATTTGGGTTTCGTTACATCTTCATGCTCAGATAATCATTTATGTCGCCTTATAATTAGCATCTTATTGAACAGTGGATATGTCTTCTATTATCGTTTTCTTTTCAGAGCTTAAGACACTTACGAGATACTGTAAGGCATGTTTTCACCAACAATGTTTAATAAATAGCTTTTAGATCGACAGAACATATCCATATTGTATCAATAAATAAAACACACTTCAGAAATATTGAAGAAGCAAGAGAAGCTTGAGAGGTGCTCCTCAAAACTCACTACGCATCGATCTACCGACAGGTTCCCTATTTTTGGGCTTACTTGATTTGAGTTTGGAGACTTTGAAAATGGCACTCGGCTTCTCATTGGAAATGAAGCCCAGATAATACCACTGCATCTGGCCATCTTCAGGAAGACCGAAATAAACTGAAGACAAATACACAATTGTTAAAAAATTAGAGAAAGCTTGTTCAATGTTAATTAATAGGTATTTATTCAAATCATTTATGGTATTTGAAAGTTTACAACTCAAGATTGACTCATTTCTATGCTACTACTACATACTAGTCATAAAAGTTCGTAGACTTCATTCATGGAAATAAGTCTAATTATCTCCATGTAGTTCAATTCCTAGTAGTATAAGGAGGAGTGTGTCTGTACCACAGATATGTCATCACAATTCCCAACTCGACACTTCAATCAATCACAATCAAGTATGATTCAACCAATGACATGCCAGAAACAGCATAAAAGGAATTCCCTTATATTGCAGCTCATTTAAATTATCGCCAATCTAGGGAATGGCCGTAGCATCATTGATTAAGTAATGAATGATCTTTATGAACTAGAATACAGAGCCCCAGTTTGTATATGTTTGTGATATTTATGAATAGCATTTGAATCAAACTGAGAAATTTACATTTAACAATTTTTGTTTATTTAATTATAAAGTATGTAATTAGCATAAATTCCTAAATTATAGTTAAATAAATAATGTCATGGTATTTTAAATATAATGTAGTTTCTACTTTTAATAAATAATGTATATATACTGTGATCTCGACACCTGTGAAATAACACCATAAATTCATCCTATCTACCTCCATATATATATTATATCTCAGTCCTAGATATATTGATACTAGTTCATGACACGCTGATATTCTCCATAACACATATAATAACATCAACTAAGTCAATGGTACTAGTTTCATTCAAAGAATATAATAAGATGAGTATTTTTATAATATCATTTAAATTAAGACTAAGTTGCATTGTAACGATTACTGACTCACCTGCACCTCCATATTCATGAGGGAGAGGAATTTGTCCAGTGAGAAATACAACGATATGGTTGATGTCCTCAGATGTGCTGAATGTTGTAATAAAGTGTGTTTCTGAGGCTTGCTGGAAGTCTGATTGAACCTGAAAATCCAAATTTAGACATGAATGAAAATACGTGCAAAGTTTATTGACTCCCACCAGGCAATAATATTTGAAAGGCAGTTGTATCCATGATAATTTAAAAATTAAAACATCTGTATATTAAGTCATTATGAAAAAAAACGATATTTGTAATGTAGCTTGCATAAATAAATAACATTTTAATATAAATATATATTCTGCAATTATTTGGTCAGTAGAATAATGTATATGTACTGTATATTATTATTATATTATTATTAATAATATATTAATATTAATATTAACAAACTCAGTATAATTAAAGTAAGAATTCCAAATATTAGTTGAGAATTTAAGTTATAAGTCTATATTTTCCAACAGAAAAGTCACTTTTGGGAGATTCTTGTAGTCTGTAAATTATACAGTCCATGGAATGTTGGATGAGTATCAAATTATGTAGAGCTATTACATCAATACTGTATAGATATGTCGTTGTTTATAGAGGTTGATATGCTTTGGTTAGAATGCTTTATTTATTCAATTAAACAGAAACTGTTTTCCAGGAGTGCTGAGACTTCAGATAGTAGGAGTTGGAGAAGTTTGACAAGTAGCCATGCGAGTTTTGTGTGATGATCATTATTAGGCTATTGGGTTGTATTGGATTTAGAAGTAATTTTGTTAGTTTTTATCAGGCAGTAGAAGTTTTGTCAATGGTGATATATATATATATATATGTTCTTGAAATTGATCTTGTTTTGGTTTATATTATGCTAGAATTGTCATTCTTAGAATTTTATCATATACAGAGATGTCTCATAGGTGTTAAAGGTTAGCTTCAATATATTTCAATTCCTGAATAAGGAAAACTTCTCTTCTATTGATTAATAGAAATATATAAAGTTGTGATTTTAAAAAATAATTAAAAAAAATCAATAAAATAAAATTTATCTTTATTGGGATAGTAAAAATGTGTTTCAATTTATTAATGTTTGGTTGTTTATTAATATTTATAATTTGTTAAGAAGTGTAATTTTCAGCAGGTTTGCTACATTCAGCTCATATGTTCCACCTTCCCGTCAGGTATAGCTATGGGTATTTTCTTTTGGCTGATATATCTAAATAGTCTGTAGGCTGATTAACAATAGGAAGTTCTGAATTTCATTTGTTTTAATTAAGTTTAATGGTGACCTTTGCTCTTACTTTAGCCAGAAACGATTTTACAAAAGTTTTTGAGATATTAAATCAATTCATGTAAAATACAAAAAAGTTGAAATCAATCTTGACAATTACTTTTAATTTTTTTAAAAGCCTCTAAACCAACGTGTAGCACTGATTTTTTGTGTTTTATAGCTAAGAATACCTTTAAAGGCCTTTAAAAAATAATTTTATTATGATTTTAGGAGATACACGCTACAGTCAAAGAGAATAAATAGATATTTCAATTATTAGATTTTAATGTGTGTATATCCATGAATCAGTGCCACAATTCATATTTAATCAACTGATTTCAATAACTGATTCTTGGTTTTTCACTCAAGTTTAAAAAATAATAAGCAAGAAATAAATTTTTAAACTTCATAAAAACAACTGAAAATGAAATAAACACATTTAAGTTAAATGTATTTTTTAAATATACATTTAACTGAAATGTGTTCCCGTTAAAGGTCATTTATTGTAACACATACTTCGCTTTTGAAACTAAACATAGATCATTGAAACTTACCTTCAAATGAAATAAAACAGGCAAAGCCATTCGTGCAACGTAATATATAATAGCGTAAAGCATCACAAAATGTAAAAATCATCGAATAAATGTGCAGTATACACGGTTAATATTTTCGTTGCATATTACACATTTATCCGGTATATTGCTATCATATTGCAAGATTGATTCAAACCCAAATAAGACCTGTCTGTCCGGTTACTATAATATATTATAAATTAGAAAACTATAAATACAGAATATAGGTTGCACACAAGTAAGTTATGATATGTAAGAGAGCGGGGTAGGTACTATTGACGCTTTACTAGTACCAATAGGTGCTTCAATGAATGATTCCAGCAGGATGCTACACACGTAAGACGCTTACACTATCTATATCTGCTATATTATCAAGTGTATCAAGCAGATGGCTTAACCGTCATCAGTTTAGCCAACAACTTATACAAGACCATTTACACAATTTCGCTATAACCTGTATACAACTTTCTGACTATATAATAATAATTTACTGCTAGCCGTAGCTCGACTTCATGTAGACTAGGTACCTATACTCTATAGTTATCTAATATGCAGGAAAGCTGAAAAAATTTTCAGTATATTACCAATATGAATATGTATATATATGTATTATTGATTAGACATTATCAATATACAATAATATTATAGCCTAGCTTCGAGAATATTGTTTTGTCAAATAGAATACTGTAAATAGCACTAAGTGTATGAATAATTATAGAACAAGGTAGAGCCTAACTAGCAAATAATTAATACAGAAAAAAACAAAATAAATTTGTTTGAGATTACCTAAACATCATTTTTGGAACATTTAAATGTAATTATTACTCACAATAATCTATATGGTGCAACATATTGATTTATATTACGTAAACAACAGTGCTTTGTTTGCAAAAAATATCTATACATATAAAGCATGTGGTGTTCTGTGATTTAAATCTGGTTTCATATATGAATTGCAAATAATACACAAAATATTTATTTAATTTACAAATATCTCTTAAATAATACTTTAGCTATAAATGATGTTCTGATTTATACAATCTATATATACCATGTTAACAAACTTGTATTTAAACGAATCGAAACAAATGTATTTTAATGTTCTCTGTAATGATTTAAAGCTTATATTTTTATAATCATCGTACTTGCAATAAGAACAAACTGTTTGAAAATTTTAATCATTATTTCGAAAACAGCAGGAGATTTTTCGAAATGTTTGGTAAATATCCAATAAAAGTAATACTAAAAAAATAGAATAACAAAGATGAAATTGAACTTTAAAATAATTTCTTCGATTAATTATGAACTAACACTATTTTGGTGTGTATTTATAGAACTTAAGGAGAACAGACTACTCATTAAATTAACGCACCTGAAGTCTTTCAGTATCGCCCTTAAGGACATTCATGAGGTAGAGCTGCTTGATCTCTCTCTCAAGACGACTGGGGAGGCCCGGATACATTGTGCTGCCACCACTGAGGACAATGTGTTTGTAGAACTCAGCCCGAGTGTCCATATGAGAGGCCTGGATCGTGGAAAAGAGCATCTCTGCCATGCCCTGACTCTCGCAGTTGATAAGATGTGGCTGGAAAAGAGCTTCAGGGGCCTCGAATCGCTCTCCTCCTACCTTGATTACTCGACCATCGGGGAGCTGGACAGAGGAGGGATAGCATTTTTATCGGTTACTTTTTATTATTTGATTTTGCATTGAAGTTATTCTGATGAATACAAAACATCAGTGCTTGCATTACGAAAGAAAAAACATACAATTTGTCGAATAATTAATAAATAAATACTTGTAAAATTAAGAACGGCAGGTGTATTATTTTAAAATAGTGGTGTAAATAAATAGTTCATGCTTCAAAGTGACAGCTATATCAAACATATTTATTAAAATAAATTTAATGGAAATAAAAGGCCGACTAGCCTTCTATTTTGGATGGTGTAGCTAAATACTACGTGGATCGTAAAGTTTAGTGAATGATATGGTGTTTACTTTTATTTAAGTATATCAAATACTTATATTAAAGTATTAGGATTGTTTTTATCTAAACATATCTACAAGGTGTGTACGAAAAATTATCAAACAAGGTTTATGATAAACATATTATCTAGCTACACAATGTATAGTTAAGGTATGTATAAAGTTAGAACTGCTGGAACAAAAGCCCCCCAGCGATTGAGGTAAATGTTAGACATACCACCTAGCTTATCAAATGTTTACATTTTCTAGACATCAAATATGTAAGCTATAAAATGATGTCTACTGAGGACATTTTTAAGTAGACAAACATTTGAATAAATTGTAGGTATTAAACATTTCTACAAGAGTACATCTCTAAAGCGATTGAACAATGGATACCAAGACATTGAAAACCCAGAGGTTTTAATAAACATATATTTTCCCTGATAAACAATAAAACAATGGAAAGCAATTTGGAAACTATTGTCTATATACTAGATTTGATTATCAAATTTGTCAATAATGGAACATTAAAACAATGACTGACCCTTTTTAATAATACAATTTATGTTCAGTTAAACAAAAATACTTGTAATGTTCGTCCAACAAAGCAAACATAACTTAATAACGTTATTCTTTAGCAGCTAAACAAATTTATTAACATTGATTCGTTATGCTTATTTTTGAAGTTTATCTATATGTATTGCAATTTTATAGCTGTATAGCTGCTATATTACACACCTGCCAACCGCCTTACACAGAAAATCATAATTTTTAGGATATATAATTAATTAACAAATTAACTATAATAAATAAAAAGTACAAATATTCTGATAAGTATTATCCTGAATCTGAGTACCTACATTACATAAAATTGCAATACGAGTACATATAGATAAACTTCAGAAATAAGCATCATGAATCAATGTTAATATATTTGTTCAATATTTCATATATCCTGGTACTTCTATAACTATAATGTATAAAACTCATCATTATGTGGAATTTATGATAAAAAATAAGCATAATTTATAAACGTAACAAAATATGTCACAGTAAATAAGACTTTATCATTTAGACTGTTTTTCGTTACACTTTTGCACTTTGACAATAAGGAATTATTAAATTGTCATGCTTAAAGAAATCACACCTAATATCCAAAGGAAAATATCTAATATCTAATAGGAAAATTTGAAAACGAAGAAAGTGTGCATGAATTGTTTCTTTAGAACAATTGATTGGCAGTTGATTTGCAACTAGAATTCTAAATTTGACCATGCAATCTTTGTTAGCATCAACCACTTTGTAAAGGAAATCGTTGCATGATGTAGCAGATTGCCGTCTTTAAAAAGTTCGAATGATAGAAATGACCTCGAAATTGGAAGTGAGGCAAAAGCTTTCCTTGCTAAGAGATTCAAAAGATGCATACATAAGGAGATAAAAAATGTTCATTGACAGATTGAGCAATAAAACATCCCTATGATCCAACCATAGATGCAGTAAAATTGAGGCAAAGGAAGCATAATTTTGTAATGAAATCACACGTAATCAGTTTATTCTGGAAACGAATCAAATAGCATTTCACACATTTACCCTTGCACAAACGAAGTAAGTTCACAAATACCCAATAGTTGTGTTGCAATCTTTCCTTCTTCATCAGAAGAGAAAACGTGAAACACTATAGGGTATAATTGCTAATTCTTATTATTACTATTCAACCAGTGGAAAATATGTAATGATGCAAAGATAAGTATGTAATAATATATAATATATAAGCTGCCATAGTCAAAACACATAGCTACTCTGAAATGAAATAAGTGCCGAGGAAAAAATCTATGTGAATTACCCACATGTAGTCATACAGATTCATCAATAAATTGGAATGTTGTCTGTGTTGTTTCTGCTGATAAAGTTTCACTATTGTACAAGCATATTATTATTTAAAAACACACAACATATTATACTTTCATACATTTTCAAATACCAGGACATTTGAATACATAACCAGAATGCCTAGGACAGTCGGCTTAGCTTTAAAAAGTAGCAAGCCTCGTATAACTCAAATAAAAAGACACAAATATGTAGTTAAATGTTTGCAACGTGCATTATAAAAATGAAACCGTAGAATCAATAAACACACAAATACATTCGAGCATATAAAAACACGTATAAAATTATACAATAACTTGTAAAAAAAAATATCAGTAATGTAAAAAATGGGAAATAAAAGAGCCGCGTTTATTAAGAACAAAAACAACAACTGACGCACTATGTCAAAGTTTACCGAATGAACAAAGCATATTCGTAATTAGAAAAGAACGATTTAGATAAAATTTAGCAAAACAAAAACATTGGCTAAAACCAAAAACAAAATTCAATTAAGCAAAAAATAAATAAAAAGTACTTTTATAACACGCTATGATGTAGTTTCATTATAATAGCATTATAATAACGAAAAATAATACATTAATAAGAGAACTCAATGTCATGCAAGAAGAAAAGACAATAATACAAGTAAAAAAAGAAAGAAAGATAACTTAAAATATATTATGAGTAAAGATATATTGGCTTTAACACGATGTGGTGTTGACAATGACATTGACTTATTTCGTTTGCAATAATATCAAACAATCTATCAAGCAGAATAAAACACTTATATTTTTAGTAAGAGAAAAGTTAATAATGATAGTATGTACATTATGTATTAAAATACGATCGGTGACATAAATAATGAAAACGAAACACAATGACACAAAAAATATGTATATTCGTATAAGAACTTCTTTCATACAATCTCTATATATTTAATTTATCTACTATCCACCGATCTATATTTCAAACTAAATCGGTGAATACAAAATAACGTTTTATACAACTTGAAGTGATGTTAAGCTCTTAAATCCAAATATTAGCACTGATTGACCAATTGAACCAATATTCAGAATTTTTGTAAAAATTTGCTATATTAAAATACAGCATTAAAATTAAAATAAACAAAACACGTCACGATAAACATGGACAAAAAATTAAGTATAAAACACACAATCATTCAGTTTACAAAGACTATATCATACGGAAATAAAACTAAATTTAGAATTAAAAGTTCCAATCTTAAAAGACAAAATATTATTTATAAAAGCTAAAGAGAACATGTGTTACATAATAAAGATGTTCGCAAAAATTTATTGTGGTCTGTATATTGATTTTTTCACTTAACACTAATATTTTTAATACCACATTAGAACCATTGTACCCAATGTAATTTAAAGATGTGTTACAGTATCAGGCCTCCCACGGGTAAAAATCTTTATTTTTTTAGGATTTTAGGACATTTTTTTATAAAATTTTAGGACAAATTTAGGACAAAAATAAATGCAAATGTGTATAATACAATATTTATTAGTGTAGA
>JAYRBW010061221.1:0-10441 GCA_036023295.1 Invenusta paracnida | reverse complement strand
CCCTATACACTACTAAAAGCTGGTGGCTGCAACCACACCACTATTATCAAGCATCTCACAATCCTTTACAATATATAAATTTAATTACATTTATTTTTTCTAAAATAAATCAGATATCCAGAGAAGTTGAACAATATTATCCTCCTCAAGTCTCATATTTTGAACATAAGTCCAAAATATGCACTAATAATTATTAATACTGTAGAACTATTTGTCCTAATTTTGCATATTAAACACATTATACTGAATTTTGATGAGTCATTATAGCTGTATCAATTTTATATATATATTAGTTTAATTGTTGTCACTATCTACATATATATATTGCTGTACTATTAATTTATATTTCTGTGACTGAAGAAGATAGTCAAAACATCTTTTATGTACCTATTAACATATTTGGGATATTTCTTATTAATTTGCAAGTACTTTTTTAAAGGTGGTTTCTTCATCTCCTATGATTGTGTAATGTTTGTACTCTATTTTTAATTTATTTTCAAGACTTTTTATGTTAGTTGGAATTGGACTTACTGCATATTTGACTACATCTAACATATTACATGTTATACTAATTTAGTAGTTATATTATTTTTATTGCAGTTTCTTTAATAAAAAGGATTTAATATATATATAATAGACTTTATAGCATGAAGAAATTCTTTTAAATGTATATAATATAATTTAATTTCATATTGTCACACAAATTTAAATTAAGAATTATAAGTAGATAGTAATGTTTGTTATCTAAATTCACATAATTTCACATTTTATTTTAAGATGTTTGTTCATGTTTCATTGGGCCATTTGTGTGATCAGGATTGATTTTATTTTATAAATGACTGATATATATTAATTTGATTATTTACATAATACAAATATTATGATTAAATATTAATTGATTTAAAGATAATATTCCTTTTTCCATAGCAAATTCTTGAATATCATCTAACAAAGCACTTGGTGCAGCAACTTTGACTACACTGTTTTTGTTTATCTTTATTTAGTCAGCAGAAACTCATCTAGAAATTGTCTAAAATCTAGCAATTTTAGTTTGATAAATAAGCCTTTGAAATTTATGTTATTTAACCAATTTATTCACTTACTATTATTGATAAAATCATTTCAAAAGTAGATTTACTAAAAAGTTATAAATATATTGCTGGTAATTTTAGATAAACATTATAGCATTTCATCTTATTTCTTATTGATCTCATAATTATTGTATGCAGTTGTTATGCTACTATTTTGTTATTAAAGTTTTTATATATGGGTGTTTTTCTAAAAAGTGTAATTGTCCAAAAAATGTAACGTGTGCAAATCATGCATAAAAACAGCTTTCAGTATAATTAAACAAAATAAATATTATTGATAATTATTTTAAATCATACCTAACATATTGGGGATTCTAAAATGTTCATATATATAAATCTTAAAAGTGTATTGTACCAGAAAAAAAGTGTTTTCACCGAATGTCCGAAATAATGTAATGTGCGCAACACTTTAACATATAAAAATAAAAACGGTGCTAGTATTTAATTCTAAATGATTTTGTAGGATAAAAGAAATGGCTTGTCAACGGATTATAAAAATGCAATTTATTCAAAACAATATAAAATTTTTGTAATCTTTCATTTTATCAACAACAAAAATGTAACACTTTTTAGAAAAACACCCATATATTGACAGGGATATATGTAGTAAATTCTGTATAATAATTTAAGTATAAATGTGTCAAATTATACTTTACAGATAATTATAAAAGGATTATCTTTTTGAAATTTAAATGTTACATTATAATTAATAAAGTCAAAATAATAATACTTATTTACAACACATTTATGCACAATTTGTAAAAATAGAACAATTCTCATTTGATTATGATTTACAATGTAATAAATATACAAAACCAATAAGGCATGTATATCTGTGTATTAATACTATAATTATTATTTGATATATTTGATGTTAACTTGGTTCAAATAAGTCAGCTATGTAGACTACAACTCGTCTTCTTTAACTATTGACTTTATATTGTACTTGAGCTAATTTCCATTTCCTTAACAATTATGCCCCCCCCTTCTATCCCCTATTTCCTCTATTCAGGCCTTCAAGGTGTTCATCAATGGTGTTCATCATGGTTCCTGTCGCTATAGTCACTTCCTTCAACTTCACGACACCCTCAAAGCTGACTTTGAACCTCACAAGATGCCAGATTTTCCTCCAAAGAAGCTTTTCACATTGACAGAATCCCAGCTTAATGAGCGTCGGCAGCAGTTGGAACGTTTCCTCCAACTGAGTGAGTATAAATCGATATTTTTTTGACTATGTGAAGTACTTATTACTTTTGTTATTTCTTCAGATAGATATGTACCATGACTGAGTGGTGACATGTTTTATTATAAAATATATGTATAAAGCATGACGATATATATTTAATCAGTATTGAAACACTATTTATCAAATTTTATGAGTGAATAAATGACAGTAAATACAAAGTTATTTAAATTTTAAACTTCATCAGTTGTATTAAAGATAAGATAATAATGATTAAACGAATTGTATATTGCTTTTTTATAGTATCGTATGATCCCAGGTCTAACGCTAATCTCAGTAATAAAACAGCATCTTAATATTATTGAATCGTTCTTCCATCTTAATATTAAGTGACAGTAATTAAAGTAAGCGTAATATTGTGCTTTTTATTACTAATTAAACATTTATTCACTATATATATGAAAACTGAGAAATATCTTGATGCTATACATAAGTTCATTTTATTATGTTACTATCTAGTGTATGTAGGGTATTGATTATTAAATAAATAAAATGGCAAGAAACAATATTGTATATATATGAACAAGCTTATGAAATATATAGACAAACTGACTTTTTATTCTATTTATACTAACTCTTGCAAGACAAGTTTACTTCTAGAATTTGGAGTCATGTTATTTTTTCAGTGTGATTATTGGGGTACAATTATATGACTGATCTTCTTCAGTCAGTTATAATGATATAATATAAAGTGTCATTTCGTTTCTGTACATATTTTCTAGATCTGAGCTATTCTCATAATGTTACTGTTTGATTTCAGCATGCCAAGTGGAGAGACAACTTGAGTTACATGTCTATTTATCGGATTAATCCTTTTAGTATACTATTATGATGATTTGTAATGTGAATGTATCGCAATATATCATATTCACTTGCGTGCATTATTTTTTATGAAGATAAAAAACCACCATCATCTAAATAAATAATGTTGGTTGTGTATCATCGTCGAAATTTACATAACTGAGATATCTATTTCAGTAAATGTACTAGATGCCCTAACTGATACCCGCTAATTATGCATTTTCTAGCTATATGTTTTCTCTCTCTTAGATTTAGCATTTAGATGCTCAGTTATTTCAATACATGCATCCAGACAGGCTATTTGTATATTAAGCAAATATCTATCAGTAAATCGTATTATTTTCCCTTTACTTATGTTCTATGTCTAATGAATGCTGTTATAATCGTAATAAGTAGACATTACTGAAACATTGAACTAACAATCCGGACAAATTTCTAAAACTGTGTTTGTATGTTTTATTCGCATTTTACAGCACACAGAATATGCGGTCTATTTTTTGCAAAAATAAATTTGTGATCTGCTATAGTATTTTACAACATACAGTACGAGAATTGTGGTTTGGCTTACATATTTTCGCACAGTTTGTAAATTATATAATATAACACATGTAAATAATAGAAAACATGCGTTTAAAAGATTTAATTAATGAATTCAATGCTGCCATTTTATTAGCAAATAAAGTGGAATAAGAAATCTACTCGTGGTCTAAAAGGCTTTAATATCCAATAGTAATTGTATAAACTGAAATGATTATATATTTAGAAGAATTATTAGAAAAATCCTCATAGATAAAAGCTATTTCAACCGTCTTAAGACTATTATTATAACGATTATGAGCGGCTTTTACGAACATACAATTCCATAAAAATTTCCAACCCAAATCGTTTTAAGAATAACATGACCCGATATAGCTATACCTAATCATCTAACTATTAAGATTATCGACATAATTGGTACAATGATGTAAGGTCAAGCAACCTGTGATTGTAAGCTTACTTTTGTCAGTGTCTAACATATTATACATACTTTAACTTTGTATCGATCACTAAATAGTCCTCCTATTTTCAGCAGTCTACGATAATATTTCATGTTGTGTATAATAGACGTATGTGATTTTCTCAGTTCTTATCAATTATACACATGCCATGTTGACGGTATTCATGAATTATGTTGGCTTACGTATAGTTGTAAGTGCCTACTTTGTGCAGTTTGTCGAACTACTTAACATTATTTATGAGATTGTTTAGCTAATTGAGACTCATATCATATAATTTTGTCAGCCAGATATTATATTCTCAAGATTAATACATTTTGGTTTTATGAATTTTATTAGAATAGTAGATATTTTGCTGAACAACTATCTAACGCAAGTCTCAGTAACAAAAGGCAAATTGCTATTTTTTATGTTTTATGTAGATATGAAATTTAGTTCTAGTTCTCACCTAAAACTAAGAATATCTCGTTTATACCGTTAGCTGTCAAAAACGACTTTATTGACAGAAATCATAGAAAATGTAATAAAAAATTTCTTGTTACATATTTTCTAGATAAAGATTTAGTTTGTGGTCATATTTTAGCCTTTATCGTTATCGTTTATTATAGCTATTATATATTATCTTTACGCATTTTCATAGCTTAATTTGAATTAATTTTGTGAGCTAAAAAATTACACTTTAACACTAATTGTACTTCTTATCGATCGTCAGTCAAGAAACTACTATTATAGCCATTATCTTATTTAATGTCTTTATTGCATTTAACTTATATCATGTAATGTATTCTTTAATCACAAATATGAGTGTAATCGCTGCAATTCCGACTTAACCAAGAGTACTTACCTGGCGGGTTTCGAACCCCGATCTTCTGATTTGTGAACCAACGCGTTACCCGCTGCTCAATGGCACGCTCTACTCAATCTTCATTATAATGATAATATAATCCTGCTCGGTTGACCACGACAGTTTCACATGTTGTTTACGTGGTATACATAATATTTGTTTATTATAGTGTTTCTATACATGATGAATAGGCACATGTAATGGTCACGACTTGTGAGATGAAAAATAAAAGTCTCAATAAAATTATAAAACGTTTATTATTAAAAACCCAAGCTTTAAATTTATAATATGATATTCAGTACAAAACACTATTGATGCTAAAAAATAAAGAAACTCTTATTCTATGTGTATTGGTATCCGATACCCAATGTGTCCGATTACTACATTACTAACTCTACACAACCATTTTGTCTATAACCTTACTATTAAAAAGGGTCAATTTATGCTTTTCTTTTCAAACTTTAATATTATTATTTACTATTATATAAGTATACTTTTAATAACACGAATATCAGGATATCTGGACTTTCTAAAATTGGTGCTTATTTATGATATGGCCTAATAATTGGGAAAGACAATAAATTGTTTAAGGAAGCCTTTTAATTGTATTAAAAAACTAGTCGCATTATTGATTAATTTCTGGAATGTCCTTCAGCGTTATTTGGACCCTTATTTTCCTGTTCCTACATATCATGATATTAGCAGCTGAGGCTTACATTCTCCATCATACAAGAAGTAAGTTTGGCGAAACGTATTATTGCCTACCCTTGCTAGAAGATTTCCTTCGCCATATTTACGGAATATGTTTATCTATTAATGTATTTATCTACCTCCTTTCAACACCTTATCAATAGCGGAATTAAGTGTAGTTTTAGGCGCATTAATTTGTTTACATTGACTATCTTAATATTGTCAAATAAAATATTAGCTTCGATCCACAAATCGAATACAGTGTTATATATTATGTATATATACGGTGTTGGGTATATAATGTATGTTATTATTATTATTTGATAAATGTTTATTTAATCAAATAATTATATCTATAGTGTAGAAATGTAACGCTAAACATTTATATTACACATTGTTTATCCGGATTATATATTATTATTTGTAGGCCATACCTTTACGTGTATGTATATTATCACTTGCTTTATTTTAATACACTACTTATTATACATATAATTTATTAGCACTAGACTATTGGAGCAGTTCTTGCTTCCTAAACTAGGCGTGACCTAGACTTTCATCTCGTTGTATTTAAATGAGGTTTGCATAAATAAGTAAGAATTTAATAGCACCATTATTATTTTTTTAATTTGAAGATCAACTACTGAGATTTAAATGTGTTAATTTATAAAAAGTGTGTGTAAAATATAATTTGTTTCAAAGTCTACGGTAGAATAAAGATAAGAGTCACATACGTTTGATATTCAATAATAAAATATAATTACAGCTTTATATTCCATGGGCGTAACTAAATACTACTTTAACAATAAGAAACAGTTTAAGAATGATTAATTTATTAACTAGGTATTAACATAGCTCATTTATTTTGACGGTATATTCTAAATTAAGAATGTACACAGCCATTTTATTTGATTGTATAATTCTTAGTAATCGATATCATGAATCCTTTGAAGCCGTATTATACAACGCATTCAATTCAATACTTAAAACATTGAAGTTTGACTTTTATTGGTTGTTCATTGAGTTCTATTGCTATTTTTTTACCCAAATGCATTTGGAAAAATATGTTCTAAACATTTAGAATAATACATAGTAATTATATATACTATATATATAAATATACTAATTATATTAAACAGTCTTGTATATTACAATGTTTGATCTCAGAAAACTATAAAATGTAATATATTTTAATTAAGCTAAGTATGATTTTTTTTTATGAAAGAAAGAATTTAATGAAAGAATCGATGATCTAGTGCATTGTACTGTATACATAAATTCAAAATATGCACCCTGGCTTTCCTATCGATTAATTTTGAAACTGAGGCCTCTGAACAATACCGACTAAAGAGTAATTTTTCCGTTTATTTTAAAATGCACAATTTAAAGTTAAATTTTTATTGACTGGCTGTTTACTCAGTAAATGTTTTGCAAGCGTTAACCGATATCATTCGTTATCTATCGGTATGCGTATGATCGTATGACTTTCTTACTCTGAGAGTCAGACTGGAGTGCTGTAGATGTAAGATATTACTATAATACTACGTGCTCGTCATATCCTTTATCATGTGTGTTTATTTATATTGTAATAAGCAGACATAATATATATATTTATATTAACGTGTTGTGATTGTTTTAGTTTATGTGTCTAACTTTTTGTATATTCTGATAATAATATCACCCTAAGTGGATAAATGAAAGTTTGTTGTTAATTCAATAACATAATAACAACGATATCAATTCATTATTATAACTATTATCCATAATCTGCTCAAAGTCAATGAGTCACAATTATTTTGAACAATTACAACAATAATTTCTTTCTGTGTATCGTAACATTTTTTCCACACTGTAAATCGAAAACAGTGCGATATATTCATTTAGATGCACTGAATATTTATTAATGTTTTTTATTTACGTGACTACGATAAAGACTACGTATACTTTCAGAGTGTATATCCGAACTTGCGTCTACGAGTGTTTTTGATTACTTTAGAAGTTACGCTCATTGTTGTTGTTGTTGTTGTTTTCTAAATAATTAAGTTATTAATTGATGAATCTAATTATTGAAGTGTATTTCTCCCTCTCTGACTTTCCCCCATCTTGCAGTCAGCTCAGATCTGGAGCTCTGCAACCATCCAGCTGTCACACACTTCCTCTGTGAAGTCCACAAGGTAAAGGAACAACTCTTGATTGCCCCATATATTGTTCAATATTCTGAATAAGTTAGATTTGCAGTGAGAATGACAAAATAAGGAAAAATCATTCTTATAGGTATGTAAGTGTAATTATTCTTCATAAAATGAGATTGTAGTATTTTTGTTATAGTTGTCTGTTTTGCAGTAATCTAAATCAAACAAAACAAAAACTAGTGTACCGAATGATGTGAAATATTATATATTTCTAGCTTAAAAGCAAAATGTGTATATGTGTTTTACTTCTTAAGGGTCTAATTTGTCAAGCTACATTACTACTGCCTTGTCTAATATATAACATTATCATTATTTGAATGCGCCTTTTAAAGTAACACTTATCTTTAAATTTTTACAGCATTTTAGTCGAATTTTTTAAACTATAACAAAAATTGTTATTTTGAGCCAAATTTATTGAGTAATTTTTATTATAAATATTATATGTTTTAGCTTTTGGCGCTTCATTTCTATTTGCCAATAAGAACCAATCATTATTAAGTATTTTACCAATCAAAATCCGTCTATTTATGAATTTAAATACTGATTGTTTAAGCTTCTAGTACTGACTATTAAGATTAATATATATTTGTAGTTATTACGCGAAGTCGAATGCATTTTTTGTTACATTTTAATGTTTCTCTGTGTCACATTTTTCAACTAGAAATAGATAATTAATATTCCGACGTAATCTATTTACAATCTATTTATAATGTTTTTGGGTAAAATATTATATCACATTTTAAATATTGTGTTTATTATTGCAATAATAATAGCATGACTTTACAAAATTAAATATTCACTAGCATATTCTATTACTATCTGTATACGAGTCTTATAATATATTGCATAATATCTTTTAAAATGTCAATTTTTTGTAACGACATTGTATAGTGAACTAGTCGAACGTTCCATTTTTAAGTGAGCTAAAAATTTAGTTCTTGTTTATTGTCCAATAAGTAGGTTATTATTGTAATCCTCTATTTGGAGTATTTCAAATTAAACAAATAATTAATACTATGTTGTTATTCTCTCCATACTTGACTGAAAGGCAATATTTAGTACTAGTCTTTTTATTCGTACATATTTCAATGATTTATCCTCAGTCAAGTTGATTTGTAGGAAAATATAAGCTATACTATATAATAGTAGATTCTGAAACACTCAATTTATTGGATTTTCCTGTGTTTTTTAGTTTGTTATGTTAGCAATTATGTTGATTATCTACAACAACAGTTATTATTGCCTAATACTTAACTAAAGTAGAGTATAAAGGTGGTGCATAAACAGATAGTATAACGAATATTAGATTTTACTAAGTTTTCTTAGGTTGTAGATATAATACGTAGATCATTATCTTTGAAATGATTAGCGAGAGACAGAATAATTATTTACTTCACTACGTACAATTCCCATTACCTTGTTATTACTGTGCAATAATTCTGACAATCAGCTACTGCTTTTCGCCATGTTAGTAGTAACAGTGTTTTTACCACGTTATATTATGATATCACAAAGTTATATGAAAGTTAGCATGCAATATGTTTGACTTGTTTACTTGGTGATCACGAGGTTGCTGGTTTAAGACAGTGTTTAAGCCAATTTTGATTTAATTAATATGATTGAAACTAAATCAGTTCTGTCCTCTCTTTGTGCTGAAGGTGATTAGTGCTCTAAAAAGCAGCAATAGATAGTTCATTATATTTGACAGTATTATCTCCTATTTTTTCACCCTAAAATATCGATTTTCAGGATTTCTTGAAATTGAAGAGTGAAGAGGTTGATTTAGACATTTATCAGATGAATGGGACAAAGACAACACTGGTAGTCACAAACCTCGATAAGTCTGGAGCAGTTCTTGAGGTAAGCCAACACCAACCGACTTAATTAGTTTTTATTTCATTAGTTCAATTAATCAGTTTTTTTATCAGTGACTGATTCATTTTTACAATACTTTTTTTAAAATATTTTCTATACGCAAAAAATATACTAAATAATTTATCAAAATCGATGCCACCCGTCCGACATAATATGTACAGGTACTCTATGAAAAAACACTACAATCAATTAAGAAATAAATAAGTTTTCTCTGTTAATACATTTTAAATCAGTAGAGGCTTCAATGAATCGTGTCCAGTAAAATAAATTGAAAGTAGCATTTTTTGGAGCATGCAAATTTTTAATCATCGTTTTATCGAATTATTTCAATTGTTGTACCTAGTAACCAACATTGTATAAGATTTGGGAACCACGGGACATCTATTTAAAAGTTAATAGCTGTTTTCAGTCGGAAATTCAAACTGCCAAAATAAAATTCACGTAGAATATAGATGCTACATTTCAATAAAAAAATAACAATAGATTTTTTCACAAATCGAGAAAATACATTTTATATGATACATTATTACACTGTTAAAAATGACATGGCATTTTTAAAAATAAATCAGGCATGGCGAATACAGTTTTTTCACGCGAGACCATATACAGCTGATGTCTCGCGTGAAAAAACTGTTCACGACATGCCTGATAATCCCTTATTAGTGACATGCGAGACATTATTGAATTCTTCTATTGGTGACCAGCGAGAC